>CAUPSL010000259.1:0-43109 GCA_963514005.1 Raja brachyura
TCCTCACATCCTCAGTTGATAGACAAAGCAACATACAGAGGGATCTGGGAATAACCGTGCATAGTTCCTTGAAGGTGGAATCTCATATAGATAGGGTGGTAAAGAAAGCTTTTGGTACGCTAGCCTTTATAAATCAGAGCATTGAGTATAGAAGCTGGGATGTAATGTTAAAATTGTACAAGGCGTTGGTGAGACCAAATCTGGAGTATGGTGTACAATTTTGGTCGCCCAATTATAGGAAGGATGTCAACAAAATAGAGAGGGTACAGAGGAGATTTACTAGAATGTTGCCTGGGTTTCAACAGCTAAGTTACAGAGATAGGTTGAATAAGTTAGGTCTTTATTCTCTGGAGCGCAGAAGGCTAAGGGGGACTTGATAGAGGTCTTTAAAATGATGAGAGGGATAGACAGAGTTGATGTGGACAAGCTTTTCCCTTTGAGAATAGGGAAGATTCAAACACGAGGACATGACTTTAGAATTAAGGGACAGAGGTTTAGGGGTAACATGAGGGGGAACTTCTTTACTCAGAGAGTGGTAGCGGTGTGGAATGAGCTTCCAGTGGAAGTGGTGGCGGCAGGTTCGTTGGTATCATTTAAAAATAAATTGGATAGGCATATGGATGAGAAGGGTATGGAGGGTTATGGTATGAGTGCAGGCAGGTGGGACTAAGGGATAAAAGTTGTTCGGCACGGACTTGAAGGGCCGAGATGGCCTGTTTCCGTGCTGTAATTGTTATATGGTTATACAATAGTCTCATTGTCTGTAACTGGTTTTCACCTAGCCCACAGTTAACAATATTCTGTACACTCTGGAGTGTAGAAGGATGAGAGGGAGATCTAATTGTAACATATAAGATTGTTAAGGGCTTGGACACGCTAGAGGCAGGAAACGTGTTCCCGATGTTGGGGGAGTCCAGAACCAGGGGCCACACACACACAGTTTAAGAATAAGGGGTCGGCCATTTAGAACGGAGACGAGGAAACACTTTTTCTCACAGAGAGTGGTGAGTCTGTGGAATTTCATTTCGGAGTCACGTGAGTGACTTCGTGAAGAGCCCGCCGGCGCGCATGCTCGACATATCGTCGTATCGCGTTGCTGCGACGGCTGACGGAGGAGCGTGCTCCTCGCCAGCCCTTCATAAGGGAACCACGCAGGTAAGTATGCTACCTTAAGTTGGTGGTTCTTGTTGTGTTTGTTTCACAGCAAGAACATGGATGGGAGAGGCCGGAGTTCGAGGAGAAGTCGCCGGCCAGCAGTTCCGGAGCGAGAGTTGTCGGGGGTACCTGCAACGCAGACCGGAACGAGGGCGGAGATGTCGGTGAGCTCTGTATTTTCAGGTCCGGACCCGCCCGCACACCACAGCTCGGAGGAGTTCGACGAGGAGGAGTGTGGTGTGCCGCCAGAGCAGGACGACTCTGCCATGGCAGCCAGGTCGTCAGCAGGCTTGCTGACGGCCTCGAGCAGACGGGTCCGTGCGGCTGCACGGCCCGTTTCACGCAGCCCTCTGAGAAGGGGAAGGGCAGGAGCCCAGCAGCCTAACCCTGTCGGGCTAAGGCTCTGCCTGCCGCCAAGGAGCGGTCAGGTTCCAGGACGGGACCCGGGGCAGCTGTGAGGTCCAGCCGTCGCCCCCCAACTTTCGACGCCGGGACGAGTCAGTTGGGGGTCCCGTCACGGTCGCCGAGCCCCCCATGGATGGGTGGGCGAGACCATGCGTCGGCAAGGTCCACGATGTGGGCAGCTGGCAAGCCTGCACGGGCCCAAGGTATCCAGGCTTCGGCTGGTGCCGACACCATGCCGCATCTGTCCATAGAGGCAACGGCTTCCGCTCCCGCTAAACGGAGGCGGTTGAACACGCCCGTGCAGGAATCGCGCAGTTTCGCCTCGGCGGCTGTCGACGACAACTACCGGCACCGGCAGGGCCTCGACGAGGTGCGGGCCGATGACAGGAGCCCCGGCCAATTTTCAGAGCCGGAGGACTCCGACCACCTGAGTGTTCAGGGTGAAGGGCGTATTGACCGGATGGAGCGGCTGCTGGAGCTTCTCCTACAAGGTCAACAACAACAGGCATCCAGCAGCGACAGGCACAGGGCTTCATCACCAGCTTCGTACACCAGCCTGGAGCAGCAGGACGAGGAGGCCGTGGTTGACCCCATCCCACCCCCGCCTGAATTACCGGCGGAGGACCTCCTCGATGTGGCTACCAAATTTGCAGCCCCTCATTCGTTGGGGCTTCCCATCAATACAAAGCTGGCAGCCACTGTGGACTTCCTAAATAATCACCAGCTTCAGGAGGAAGTTCTATTACAAGCCATGAGCCGTCACAAGGCTCCATCAAACTGCAATTCCCTCAACGTGCCTGTGGTCAATACGCCAATATGGGGCAACATCAGTGCGGCTATCCGTCAGCAGGAGCTAAAGATTCAGCGGATCCTGAAACTCCTCATGGCCGGGATTACTGCCTTTGTGCGGTCGGTCGACGGAGAGGAGCTTAATTTGGACCAGGAGGATGCTCTGGCGCTTCTGTGCGCTACTCAAAACGAAATAAACGGCTTTCGGAAGAACAGCATCCGCCCAGCGCTCAACCCTAAGTTTGCAGGGTTGTGCAAACCACCGCCGCCGCCGCCGCCCCGTCAGCTCTTTGGCGAAGACCTCTCCAAAAGGGTCAGAGAGCTGGATGAACAAGCCAAGACCGTGGGGCTCATGCGCTCTCACAGTGCCCCCACGCCATCAAGCTCGAAAGCCCCACTTGGCCGTTCACGAGGGTCTGTCAGCACTTCCACCAGGAATTACCCTCCAGCTCCAAACCGATACCAGCCACCCCAACCCCAGGGGTCTTTTTTAGGACAGGCTCGGCAGAAGCCGAGGTGGAAAATGAGGACGCCACGACCTCAAACCAACCCAGCACCTCCACGACCACCCACTCGTGTCAGGGACCGCCGGTAACCACAGAGGTGAGGCGATCTGGTTCTCTCTTTTCTCTTTGTTTAACTCCACATGTTGGTGGGCGTTTGCGGTTGTTTGCGGGTGCATGGGGTGATATTACCAGTGATGAGTATGTGTTACGGAATATTCAGGGCCATAGCATTGAGTTTATTAATGGGGACATCCCTCCACCTCAGCATAGACCGGGTCGTACTTTCAAACTAACGGCTGCGGAACAGTCAGTAGGCTATAAGGAAATTTTAAGGTTGGAACAGAAAGGGGTCATAGAGAGAACGGTTCATGAGCCCGTTGAATTTGTTTCCAATATTTTCACTAGACCTAAGAAGGATGGAGGCTGTAGAGTCATTATTGATCTAACCACTCTGAATAACTTTGTAACATATAATCATTTTAAAATGGACACGTTTGAAACGGCCAAATCATTGATCTCACAAGGGTGCTTTATGGCATGCATTGATTTACAGGATGCGTACTATACCGTACCTATGAAAAAATATTACAGAAGGTTCTTAAAATTTATCTGGATGGATCAGCTGTGGCAATATAGGGCGTTGCCTAATGGGCTCACCACAGCCCCTCGATTATTTACTAAATTGGTGAAGCCAATTATGGCTTATTTAAGACAAAGACATCATATCGTTATGGCCTATTTAGATGATATTTTAATTGTCGGCCACACCTTGGAATCAGCTCAACAAGGGGTTGCAGCTGCGGTCAATTTGTTCCAACAGCTTGGGTTCATTGTTCATCCAGAAAAATCTAAGTTCTGCCCCACCCAGGTAATTAATTATCTGGGGTTCCAGGTGAATTCCATTAGCATGAGAGTCACCATACCAATTAACAAAATTGAGGAGGTAACACAGGTGTGTACAGACTTGATTAATACTCGTATACCATCGATTCGTCACACAGCTACTGTCATTGGCAAGATTGTGGCTTTGTTTCCGGCAGCCCGGTATGGACCTCTGCATTATCAAAACTTGCAGAGAGCCAAGATCGCTGCGTTGCGACGGCATGCTGGTCATTATGATCGATCAATACAGCTGCCGCCTGCAGCATTGGATGAGTTACGATGGTGGGTTTGCCACATTAGTAAATCGTTCAAAACTATTATTGAGGCGAAACCGATGATATACTTACAAACTGATGCGAGCTCTGATGGCTGGGGAGCTACGAATCAATTCTCTAGTTGTGGGGGCCGATGGGATACCCTTGAGAATACGATGTTGGTATCACAAGGGATCAACTATTTGGAGCTGCTTGCAGCGTTTCACGGACTTCGTGCATATTGTTCCAAGATCATTGGAGCACATGTCCGGCTCCAAATAGACAATACCACAGCGGTGGCATATTTAAACCACATGGGCGGTACCAGGTCAGTTTCATGTGATAAATTGGCTAATTCAATTTGGCTCTGGTGTGTCAAGAGAGACATTTGGATTTCAGCTACCTATTTGCCAGGTGAGCTTAATATTGTGGCGGACGCCAGGTCATGCAAGTTCAATGATAATATTGAATGGATGTTACATCCTGAAATTTTTGCAAAAATCACAGCCAAATTTGGGAAACCGGACATTGACCTTTTTGCATCCCGGTTGAACCATCAGGTACCAACCTACGTCGCGTGGGAACCAGATCCTGGGGCTATAGCGTTAGATGCATTCTCGCTAGACTGGGGGAATTGCTTTTTCTATGCATTCCCCCCGTTTTGCCTCATCAGTCGGGTATTACGTAAAATTCAGATGGACGGTGCCAAGGGCATCCTTATCATACCCGACTGGCCTACACAGCCGTGGTATCCGATGGTCTTTGACACGCTCAGTGAACCTTGGGTCCGTTTGCAGGGTAGCCCAGAATTAGTTACTCACCCTGTTTCAGGGGAGCCACATCCCTGCCATGGCTATTTAAATTTGTTGGCTTGCAGATTCTGAATCGGCCTTTAGAACAATACGGCCTTTCTACCCGGACCATGGATACCATTGCGGCGTCGTGCCGAGAGTCTACAAGGCGAAGATACCGCTCTCACATCAGGAAGTGGGAAGCCTTCTGCAGCCGCTCTCGCGTCACGTACGATGCCGTGACTATAACCGACGTCCTGGAATTCCTCGCGGGGTTGCACCATGATGAACACTTAAGCTACAGTGCCATCAACAGCGCCAGGAGCGCTCTATCATTCTACCTCAATATTGAGGTGGGATCCAACAAGCTAGTGTCCAGGCTCATGCGGGGTATTTTCAATACGAATCCGCCTACACCACGTTACAATATCACCTGGGATGTCAGGGACGTTTTAACTCTGCTCAGGACGTGGTCCCCCATGGAAGGGCTCCAGCTGGACAAACTCACCATGAAGCTGGTGATGTTACTAGCGCTGACTTCAGCACAGAGGGTACAGACACTCCATAAACTACGTGTCGACAGAATGATGTCTACCCCCACAGAAGTAGTTTTCTTTGTTGACGAGCTACTAAAGCAACACAGACCTGGGTGCACAGGGCTGCAGCTGAAGTTCCCGGCATACCCCGCCGATGCTAGGCTATGCTTAGCCTCCCATATCCGTTACTACGTCAAGGTGACGGCAAGCATCAGAGGAATGGAGAGATACCTGCTTGTCACTCATAAGAGACCTCACCATCGAGTGACAACACAGACGATATCCAGGTGGCTTCGAGTCGTCTTGGGTAAGTCGGGTATCGACACTAATGTGTTCAAATCTCATTCCACCAGGGCTGCATCGACGTCGGCGGCGAGGGTCATGGAGGTGCCCATGGACCATATTCTCGCCACAGCAGGATGGGCTAATGAGACGGTGTTCCAGCGGTTCTACAACCGGCCCGTTGCTGCGCCTCTACAGTTCGCAGAAGCCGTGCTAGATGCGGGGCAAGAACGTGGAGATGTCCCCGAATGAGGGGTTTGATTTGTTTGTTAATAAATATGCTTTGTTTTGCAGTATGGACTAGTCAGCAAGTTATTCCTCCCATCCATCCCTGGTAGTGGTGTGACAGCATGGACGTGGTCCAGGGCGTGTAATCACAGAAGCTTTGAAGTCTTCACGAAGTCACTCACGTGACTCCGAAATGAAATAGTAAGATTGAACGAGAACTTACCAGTTCGAAGGTTGATCTTTATTTTATGAGGAGTCGAAGTGAGGGATTTCGTGCCCTCCTCGCCCAACCCTCAATCACCTTCATCTGGTAATCTTAGTCAATTCAATCATACTATGCGAAGTCATTTCTATTGTTGGTTCTGTGATTCCACGCCGCTACTTTGAAGTATGTCGAGCATGCGCGCCGGCGGGCTCTTCACGAAATCCCTCACTTCGACTCCTCATGAAATAAAGATCAACCTTCGAACTGGTAAGTTCTCGTTCAATCTTACTATTCTCTGCCTCAGAGGGCGGCGGAGGCCGGTTCTCTGGATGCACGTTCAAGAGAGAGCTAGATAGGGCTCTTAAAGATAGCGGAGTCAGGGGATATGGGGAGAAGGCAGGAACGGGGAACTGATTGGGGATGATCAGCCATGATCACATTGAATGGCGGTACTGGCTAGAAGGGCCGAATGGCCTCCTCCTGCACCTATTGTCTATTGTCAGTTCTCCCACCAGTCTTACTGTCTCCGACTATATTTTATCTCTGTCCTGCCCACTCCGCTGACATCAGTCTGAAGAAGGGTCTCGGCCCAAAACGTCGCCCATTCCTTCCCTCCACAGATGCTGCCTGACCCGCTGAGTTACTCCAGCACTCTGTGAAACGTCACCTATCCATGTTCTCCACAGATGCTGCCTGACCCGCTGAGTTACTCCAGCACTCTGTGAAACGTCACCTATCCATGTTCTCCACAGATGCTGCCTGACCCGCTGAGTTACTCCAGCACTCTGTGAAACGTCACCTATCCATGTTCCCCACAGATGCTGCCTGACCCGCTGAGTTACTCCAGCACTCTGTGAAACGTCACCTATCCATGTTCTCCACAGACGCTGCCTGACCCGCTGAGTTACTCCAGCACTCTGTGGAACGTCACCTATCCATGTTCTCCACAGACGCTGCCTGACCCGCTGAGTTACTCCAGCACTCTGTGAAACGTCACCTATCCATGTTCTCCACAGATGCTGCCCGACCCGCTGAGTTACTCCAGCACTCTGTGAAACGTCACCTATCCATGTTCTCCACAGATGCTGCCTGACCCGCTGAGTTACTCCAGCACTCTGTGAAACGTCACCTATCCATGTTCTCCACAGATGCTGCCTGACCCGCTGAGTTACTCCAGCACTCTGTGAAACGTCACCTATCCATGTTCTCCACAGATGCTGCCTGACCCGCTGAGTTACTCCAGCACTCTGTGAAACGTCACCTATCCATGTTCTCCACAGATGCTGCCTGACCCGCTGAGTTACTCCAGCACTCTGTGGAACGTCACCTATCCATGTTCTCCACAGACGCTGCCTGACCCGCTGAGTTACTCCAGCACTCTGTGTCTGCCTTGGATTTAAACCAGCACCTGCAGTTCTTTGTTGAACACTGAATGCAGAGTGGGTGGAAGCAGCGGGTGGCAGCAGTGGGGATGGAGTGGGGGGAACTGGAGTGGAAACGCACCTTTGCAGCTGACCTTCTCATCGTTGCCTCCTGTACACAGAAAGCGATCGGTCACGACATCGCCCACAGCGCTCACGTTGGCGTAGATATCAGCTTGGAGGGCGTGCTCGATGCATTCACCTCTCTCCTGCCAAACAGAAAAAATAATCAAACCATTCCTGAGATAGAAAAATGTGAGGTCATCCACTTCGTCCGGCGAAAACAAGGGGGCAGATTATTATCTCAATGGGGTTAGGTTAGGTAAGGGGGGAGGTGCAGCGAGACCTGGGCGCCCTTGTACACCGGTCACTGAAAGTTGGCGTGCAGGTACAGCAGGCAGTGGAGAAAGCTCATGGCATGCTGGCCTTCATAACAAGAGGATTTCAGTACAGGAGTAGAGAGGTTCTTCTGCAGCTGTACAGGGCTCTGGTGAGACCACACCTGGAGCATTGCGTACAGTTTTGGTCTCCGAATATGAGGAAGGACATCCTTGTGATCGAGGCAGTGCAGCGTAGGTTCACCAGATTGATCCCTGGGATGGCGGGACTGTCATATGAGGGAAGATTGATAAGGCTAGGCTTGTATTCACTGGAGTTTAGAAGGATGAGGGGGGGGATCTTATAGAAACATATAAGATTACTGGACTAAGTTGGACCCGATGAGTCCCAGCATCACACGGGAGGGCTGGTCACCAACACAATATTCCGCCTCTCCACCAAATCTAATATTGCTCGCTAGTGGTGGGGTGGGGAGGGGGGGGGGGTCTTTCTGTTGTGCTAGTATGGGTGTTGCGGGCCGAAGGTACTGGTTTCCAGAGGGCTAGTATAGACAATGTGGGCCGAATGGATTCTTGGGCTGGAAGCCAACTTTAGCAACGATATTAAAACGCAAGGCGAGGCAAACAATTGGGCCGCAGCCACCTGACAACCAAAATCCATTTTGTGAACACAAACTTTTTAAAAAGGCGAGGCAATCAATTCGGCCGCAGTCACCTGACAACCAAAATTCAATTTGTGAACACAAACTTTTTAAAAAGGCGAGGCAAACAATTGGGCAGCAAGCAGCCACCTGACAACTAAATTCAATTTTGTGAACACAAACTCTTCAAGCAGGCTAGGCAAACAATTTGGCCGCAGCAACCTGACAACCAAAATCCATTTTGTCAACACAAACTCTTCAAAAAGGTGAGGCAAACAATTGGGCCGCAGCCACCTGACAACCAAAATCCATTTTATGAACACAAACTCTTTAAAAAGGCGAGGCAAACAATTGTGCAGCAAGCAGCCACCTGACAACCAAAATCCATTTTGTGAACACAAACTTTTAAAAAAGGCGAGGCAACCAATTGGGCAGCAAGCAGCCAAATTATAACAAACATCCAATTTGTGAACACAAACTTTTTTTTAAAAAGGCGAGGCAAACAATTGGACAGCAAGCAGCTACCTGACAACCAAATCCATTTTGTGATTACAGTCTTTTTAAAAAGGCGAGGCAAACAATTGGACAGCAAGCAGCTACCTGACAACCAAAATCCATTTTGTGAACACAAACTTTTTAAAAAGGCGAGGCAAACAATTGGACTGCAGCCACCTGACAACCAAAATCCATTTTGAGAACAAAAACGTTTTAAAAAGGCAAGACAAACAATTGGGCAGCAAGCAATCACCTGACAACCAAAATTCAATTTGTGAACACAATTTTTTTTTAAAAGGCGAGGAAAAAAATTGGGCAGCAAGCAGCTAAATGACAACTAAAATTCATTTTGTGAACACAAACTTTTTAAAAAAGGCGAGACAAACAATAGCAACCAACCACCTGACAACTAAAATTCAATTTGAGAAAACAAAATTTTCTTTAAAAAGGCGAGGCAAACAATTGGGCAGCAAGCAGCCAAATGACAACCAACATCCATTTTGTCAACACAAACTCTTGAAAAAGGCGACGCAAACAATTGGGCCGCAGCCACCTGACAACCAAAATCCATTTTAGGAACACAAACTTTTTCAAAAGGCGAGGCAAACAATTGGGCAGCAAGCAGCCAAATGGCAACCAAAATTCATTTTGTGAACACAAACTCTTTTTTAAAATGGCGAGGCAAACAATTGAGCCGCAAGCAGCTACCTGACAATCAAAATTCATTTTGTGAACACAAACTTTAAAAAAAAAAGGCGAGGCAAACAATTGGGCAGCAAGCAGCCACCTGACAACCAAAATCCATTTTAGGAACACAAACTTTTTCAAAAGGCTAGGCAAACAATTGTGCAGCAAGCAGCCTAATAGCAACCAAAATTCATTTTGTGAACACAAACTTTTAAAAACGGCGAGGCAAACAATTGGGGAGCAAGCAGCCAAATTATAACAAACATCCAATTTGTGAACACAAACTTTTTAAAAAGGCAAGGCAAACAATTGGGCAGCAAACAGCCAAATGACAACCAACATCCATTTGGTGAACACAAACTTTTTAAAAAGGTGAGGCAAACAATTGAGCAGCAAGCAGCCACCTGACAACCAAAATTCATTTTGTGAACACAAACTTTAAAAAAAAAGGCGAGGCAAACAATTGGGCCGCAACCACCTGACAACCAAAATTCATTTTGTGAACACAAACTTTAAAAAAAAAAAGGCGAGGCAAACAATTGGGCAGCAAGCAGCCACCTGACAACCAAAATTCATTTTGTGAACATAAACCTTTTAAAATGGTGAGGCAAACAATTGAGCAGCAAGCAGCCACCTGACAACCAAAATTCATTTTGTGAACACAAACTTTAAAAAAAAAAGGCGAGGCAAACAATTGGGCAGCAAGCAGCCACCTGACAACCAAAATCCATTTTGTGAACACAAACTCTTCAAAAAGGCGAGGCAAACCATTTGATTTCACCACTTTGCAAATGCGCTGCTATCCCATCTTTAGTAACTGACTCTAGCAGTTTCCCCACTACCAATGTTAGACTAACTGGTCTGTAATTCCCCGTTTTCTCTCTCCCTCCATTTTTAGAATGTGGGGTTACATTAGCTACCCTCCAATCCTCAGGAACTACTCCAGAATCTAAAGAGTTTTGAAAAATCATCACTAAGGCATCCACTATTTCTGGGGCTACTTCCTTAAGTACCCTGGGATGCAGCCTATCTGGCCCTGGGGATTTATCAGCCTTTAATCCATTCAATTTACCCAACACCACTTTCCGGCTAACCTGGATTTCACTCAGTTCCTCAATCTCATTTGACCCGCGATCCCCTGCTATTTCCGGCAGATTATTTGTGTTTTCCTTAGTGAAGACAGAACCAAAGTAGTTCTTCAATTGGTCTGCCATGTCCTTGTTCCCCATGATCACTTCACCTGTTTCTGACTGCAAGGGACCTGCATTTGTTTTAACTAATCTTTTTCTCTTCACATATCAAAAAAACTTTTGCAGTCAGTTTTTATGTTCCCTGCCAGTTTTCTTTCATAATTCATTTTCCCTTTCCTAATTAAGCCCTTTGTCCTCCTCTGCTGGACTCTGAATTTCTCCCAGTCCTCTGGTAGGTTGCTTTTTCTGGCTACTTTGTACGCATCATCTTTTGTTTTGATACTATCCCTGATTTCCCTTGTTATCCACGGATGCACTACCTTCCCTGATTTATTCTTTTGCCAAACTGGGATGAACAATTGTTGTACTTCATCCATGCAGTCTTTAAATGCCTTCCATTGCATATCCACCGTCAACCCTTCACGAATCAATTGCCAGTCTATCTTGGCCAATTCATGCCTCATACCCTCAAAGTTACCTCTCTTTAAGTTCAGGACCCGTGTTTCTGAATTAACGACGTCACACTCAATCCTAATGAAGAACTCAACCGTATTATGGTCACTCTTGCCCAACGGGCCACACACAGCAAGACTGCTAACTAACCCTTCCTCATTACTCAATACCCAGTCTAGAACAGCCTGCTCTCTCGTTGGTTCCTCAAAAGTCAAAGTCAAAGTCAAACAAACTTTATTGTCATTTGGAAATACATTGATATATGCAGTTCCAAACGAAATCCCGTTGCATTTGGCTCCCTGTGCAACACGATAAATTAACAGGAGGATAGGCATGGATAAAATGATACATAGACAACGGTGGCAGCCCATTACATGGCAATCTGGAGTCTGATGGCTCGTGGGAAGAAGCTGTTGCAGAACCTTGACGTTCTGCTCCTTATGCTGCGATATCTTTTTCCCGAGGGCAGCAGAGTGAACAGTCGTGATGGAGATCGATGTGTGGGGTCTTTTATAATACTGCTGGCCTTAGACACGCAGCGTTTGGTCGCAATATCCCCGATTGGGGGGAGAGAGGTCCCGATGATTTTTTCCGCTGCCCTCACCACTCTCTGCACGGACTTCCAGTCGGAGGCTCTACAGTCCCCAAACCAGACAGAGATACAGCTGGTCAGAATACTCTCTATGGTGCCCCTGTAGAAAGTGGTGAGGATGGGATGGGGGAGGTGAGCTCTTCTCATCCGGCGCAGAAAGTGCAACCGCTGCTGCGCTCTCTTAACTGTTGGTGAGATGTTATTCGACCAGGTCAGACTGTTAGTGATCTGCACCCCCAGGAACTTAGTGCTACTGACCACCTCCACGTCGCTGTCGTTGATGTGAAGTGGTGTGGGACTGTGCCGGGTTTTCCTGAAGTCGACGATGACCACCTTTGTGTTTTCGACATTCAGGATCAGGTTGTCCGTATTGCACCAGTCCACCAGTTGTTTCACCTCCTCCCTGTAAGCCAGCTCATTGTCGTCCCGGATGAGGCCCACCCACCACTGTTGTGTCGTCTGCGTACTTCATGATGTGGTTTGTACTAAACCTGGCACAACAGTCGTGGGTCATCAGGGTGAACAGCAGTGGACTCAGGACACAGCCCTGAGGGGAGCCGGTGCTCAGAGAGATGATGTTAGAGGTGTTATTTCCAACCCTCACAGACTGGGGTCTGTCGGTGAGGAAGTCCAGTAGCCAGTTACACATGGGGGTGCCGAGGCCCAATGGAACCAGTTTGCCTATCAGGTGCTGGGGGATAATGGCGTTGAATGCTGAACTGAAATCCACGAACAGCATTCGCACATAGGTACATGTTGGTTTAGATAACTATCCCGCGTACATTCCAGGAAATCCCCTTCCTCAGCACCCCTGCCAATTTGATTCACCCCAAGTACGCCGTGGTGAATCTGTGGGGCAGTTTGACACGGGACACGCGCTGAGGGCTGATCATCCTGCAGCGGGCCGCCCTTGTGGAGGGTGTATAGTGTTAAAAGGCCGACACACCCAGTGATGCAAGGGTACACTACTGATGATGTGTCCTGTGCCCAACTGTCCTGAAGGTTCCCCAGGCCAAGATATAGGTATACGTATCCCCCCCCCCCCCCCCGAATAAACGAATGTCGTGAAATGCTCCCCACCTACTGGCACAAGGGACTTCTTAACACCTTGTCCTGTGTATTTGATTCTATATGTAGATTGAAGTCACCCATTATAACCGTGTTCCCCTTGTCGCACGCATTTCTAATTTCCTGTTTGATGCCATCCCCAACTCCACTACTACCGTTAGGTGGCCTGTACACAGCTCCCACCAGCGTTTCCTGCCCCTTAGAGTTTCGCAGCTCTACCCATATCGATTCCACATCCTCCACGCTAATGTCCTTCCTTTCCATTGCGTTCATCTCCTCTCTAACCAGCAACGCAACCCCACCTCCTTTTCCTTTCTGTCTATCCCTCCTGAATATTGAATATCCCTGGACGTTCAGCTCCCAGCCCTTGGTCCCCCTGGAGCCATGTCTCCGTGATCCCCAACTATATCATACTCATTAATAACTATCTGCACGTTCAACTCATCCACCTTATTACGAATGCTCCTCGCATTGAGACACAAAGCCTTCAGGCTTGTTTTTACAACACTCTTACCCCTTATACAATTACGTTGACAAGTGGCCCTGTGTGATTTTTGCCCTGGATTTGTCTGCCTGCCACTTTTCACCTTGCTACCTATCGCTTCTACCCTCATTTTACGCCCCTCTGTCTCTCTCCTCACACATTTAAGAAACCCACCTCCTCTTATTCTCTGTTTAACATTTTTCCCTTCTTTCCCCCCTACGTGTTGGGTCTGAGTGCTTCCCTTCTCTGCCTCCTGCCTCACGCACGGTCTACTTGCTTTCCCTATTTGAGTCCCCCCCCCCCACCCCCCAACCGATCTAGTTTAAAGCCCCCCCAGTAGCCTTTGCAACTCTCCCCGCCAGGATACTGGTCCCCCTCGGGTTCAAGTGGAACCCGTCCTCCTTGTACAGGTCACTCCTTCCCCAAAAGAGGTCCCAATGATCCAGAAACGTGAATCCCTGCCCTCTGCACCAGTCCTTCAGCCAGGCATTTATCCCCCACCTCGCTCCATTCCTACACTCACTGTCGCGTGGCACAGGCAGTAATCCTGAGATTGCTACCTTCGCGGTCCGTCCCCTCAACTCTCCTCCTAACTCCCCAAATTCTCCTTTCATAGGAACATAGAAACATAGAAAATAGGTGCAGGAGTAGAGGCCATTCGGCCCTTCGAGCCTGCACCGCCATTGAATGTGATCATGGCTGATCATCCAACTCAGTATCCCGTACCTGCCTTCTCTCCATACCCCCTGATCCCCTTTAGCCACAAGGGCCACATCTAACTCCCTCTTAAATATAGCCAATGAACTGGCCTCAACTACCCTCTGTGGCAGAGAGTTCATGAGACCCACCACTCTCTGTGTGTGAAAAAATTCCTTCTCATCTCAGTCCTAAAGGATTTCCCCCTTATCCTTAAGCTGCGACCCCTTGTCCTGGACCTCCCCAACATCGGGAACAATCTTCCTGCCATCGGGAACAATCTGGCCTGTCCAACCCCTTAAGAATCTTGTAAGTTTCTATAAGATCCCCTCTCAATCTCCTAAATTCTAGAGAGTATAAACCGAGTCTATGCAGTCTTTGTTCATAAGACAGTCCTGCCATCCCAGGAATCAGTCTGGTGAGCCTTCGCTGCGCTCCCTCTATGGCAATGATGTCCTTCCTTTCAGGACCTCTTCTCTTTTTCTACCCATGTCATTGGTACCCATATGTACCACGACCTCTGGCTCCACTCCCTCCCATTTCAGGATATCTTGGACACGTTCAGTCACATTCCGGACCCTGGCACCAGGGAGGCAAACTACCATCCGGGTCTCCTGACTGCGTCCACAGAATCGCCCATCCGACCCCCTAACTATAGAGCTCCAGGGGCTAGTGTAGACATGGGATATGGGGAGAAGGCAGGCACGGGTTATTGATTGGGGATGATCAGCCTTGATCACAATGAATGGTGGCGCTGGCTCAAAGGGCCGAATGGCCTCCTCCTGCACCTATTGTCTATGTTTCTATGGAACGTAGCCACACATTCCCACTGGGACCTCAACATTGTTGGCCGGTGTGGGCAAGTTGGGCCGAAGGAAGGGCCTGTTTCCACACTGGATCACTCTGTGACTAGTGTAGATGGGGCATGTT
Source organism: Raja brachyura (assembly GCA_963514005.1). The sequence continues at coordinate 15,029 of CAUPSL010000259.1, forward strand.
GGCCGGTGTGGACAAGTTGGGCCGAAGGGCCTGTTTCCACACTGGATCACTCTGTGACTAGTGTAGATGGGGCATGTTGGCCGGTGTGGGTAAGTTGGGCTGAAGGAAGGGCCTGTTTCCCTGCTGTATCACTCTGTGACTAGTGTAGATGGGGCATGTTGGCCGGTGTGGGCAAGTTGGGCTGAAGGAAGGGCCTGTTTCCACACTGGATCACTCTGTGACTAGTGTAGATGGGGCATGTTGGCCGGTGTGGGCAAGTTGGGCTGAAGGAAGGGCCTGTTTCCACACTGGATCACTCTGTGACTAGTGTAGATGGGGCATGTTGGCCGGTGTGGGCAAGTTGGGCTGAAGGAAGGGCCTGTTTCCACACTGGATCACTCTGTGACTAGTGTAGATGGGGCATGTTGGCCGGTGTGGGCAAGTTGGGCCGAAGGAAGGGCCTGTTTCCACACTGGATCACTCTGTGACTAGTGTAGATGGGGCATGTTGGCCGGTGTGGACAAGTTGGGCCGAAGGGCCTGTTTCCACACTGGATCACTCTGTGACTAGTGTAGATGGGGCATGTTGGCCGGTGTGGGTAAGTTGGGCTGAAGGAAGGGCCTGTTTCCCTGCTGTTTCACTCTGTGACTAGTGTAGATGGGGCATGTTGGCCGGTGTGGGCAAGTTGGGCTGAAGGAAGGGCCTGTTTCCACACTGGATCACTCTGTGACTAGTGTAGATGGGGCATGTTGGCCGGTGTGGGCAAGTTGGGCTGAAGGAAGGGCCTGTTTCCACACTGGATCACTCTGTGACTAGTGTAGATGGGGCATGTTGGCCGGTGTGGGCAAGTTGGGCTGAAGGAAGGGCCTGTTTCCACACTGGATCACTCTATGACTAGTGTAGATGGGGCATGTTGGCCGGTGTGGGCAAGTTGGGCTGAAGGAAGGGCCTGTTTCCACACTGGATCACTCTGTGACTAGTGTAGATGGGGCATGTTGGCCGGTGTGGGCAAGTTGGGCTGAAGGAAGGGCCTGTTTCCACACTGGATCACTCTGTGACTAGTGTAGATGGGACATGTTGGCCGGTGTGGGCGAGTTGGGCTGAAGGAAGGGCCTGTTTCCACACTGGATCACTCTGTGACTAGTGTAGATGGGGCATGTTTGGCCGGTGTGGGCAAGTTGGGCTGAAGGAAGGGCCTGTTTCCACACTGGGTCACTCTGTGACTAGTGTAGATGGGGCATGTTGGCCGGTGTGGGCAAGTTGGGCCACAGGAAGGGCCTGTTTCCACACTGGATCACTCTGTGACTAGTGTAGATGGGGCATGTTGGCCGGTGTGGGCAAGTTGGGCTGAAGGAAGGGCCTGTTTCCACACTGTATCACTCTGTGACTAGTGTAGATGGGGCATGTTGGCCGGTGTGGGCAAGTTGGGCCGAAGGAAGGGCCTGTTTCGACACTGGATCACTCTGTGACTAGTGTAGATGGGGCATGTTGGCCGGTGTGGGCAAGTTGGGCTGAAGGAAGGGCCTGTTTCCACACTGGATCACTCTGTGACTAGTGTAGATGGGGCATGTTGGCCGGTGTGGGCAAGTTGGGCTGAAGGAAGGGCCTGTTTCGACACTGTATCACTCTGTGACTAGTGTAGATGGGGTATGTTGGCCGGTGTGGGCAAGTTGGGCTGAAGGAAGGGCCTGTTTCCACACTGGATCACTCTGTGACTGGTGTAGATGGGACATGTTGGCCGGTGTGGGCAAGTTGGGCTGAAGGAAGGGCCTGTTTCCACACTGTATCACTGTGTGACTAGTGTAGATGGGGCATGTTGGCCGGTGTGGGCAAGTTGGGCTGAAGGAAGGGCCTGTTTCCACACTGTATCACTCTGTGACTAGTGTAGATGGGGCATGTTGGCCGGTGTGGGCAAGTTGGGCTGAAGGAAGGGCCTGTTTCCACACTGGATCACTCTGTGACTAGTGTAGATGGGACATGTTGGCCGGTGTGGGCAAGTTGGGCTGAAGGAAGGGCCTGTTTCCACACTGGGTCACTCTGTGACTAGTGTAGATGGGGCATGTTGGCCGGTGTGGGCAAGTTGGGCTGAAGGAAGGGCCTGTTTCCACACTGGATCACTCTGTGACTAGTGTAGATGGGGCATGTTGGCCGGTGTGGGCAAGTTGGGCTGAAGGAAGGGCCTGTTTCCACACTGGATCACTCTGTGACTAGTGTAGATGGGGCATGTTGGCCGGTGTGGGCAAGTTGGGCTGAAGGAAGGGCCTGTTTCCACACTGGATCACTCTGTGACTAGTGTAGATGGGGCATGTTGGCCGGTGTGGGCAGGTTGGGCTGAAGGAAGGGCCTGTTTCCACACTGGATCACTCTGTGACTAGTGTAGATGGGACATGTTGGCCGGTGTGGGCAAGTTGGGCTGAAGGAAGGGCCTGTTTCCACACTGGGTCACTCTGTGACTAGTGTAGATGGGGCATGTTGGCCGGTGTGGGCAAGTTGGGCTGAAGGAAGGGCCTGTTTCCACACTGGATCACTCTGTGACTAGTGTAGATGGGGCATGTTGGCCGGTGTGGGCAAGTTGGGCTGAAGGAAGGGCCTGTTTCCACACTGGATCACTCTGTGACTAGTGTAGATGGGGCATGTTGGCCGGTGTGGGCAAGTTGGGCTGAAGGAAGGGCCTGTTACCACACTGGATCACTCTGTGACTAGTGTAGATGGGGCATGTTGGCCGGTGTGGGCAAGTTGGGCTGAAGGAAGGGCCTGTTTCCACACTGGATCACTCTGTGACTAGTGTAGATGGGGCATGTTGGCCGGTGTGGGCAAGTTGGGCTGAAGGAAGGGCCTGTTTCCACACTGGATCACTCTGTGACTAATGTAGATGGGGCATGTTGGCCGGTGTGGGCAAGTTGGGCTGAAGGAAGGGCCTGTTTCCACACTGGATCACTCTGTGACTAGTGTAGATGGGGCATGTTGGCCGGTGTGGGCAAGTTGGGCTGAAGGAAGGGCCTGTTTCCACACTGGATCACTCTGTGACTAGTGTAGATGGGGCATGTTGGCCGGTGTGGACAAGTTGGGCCGAAGGGCCTGTTTCCACACTGGATCACTCTGTGACTAGTGTAGATGGGGCATGTTGGCCGGTGTGGGTAAGTTGGGCTGAAGGGCCTGTTTCCACACTGGATCACTCTGTGACCAGTGTAGATGGGGCATGTTGGCCGGTGTGGGTAAGTTGGGCTGAAGGAAGGGCCTGTTTCCCTGCTGTATCACTCTGTGACTAGTGTAGATGGGGCATGTTGGCCGGTGTGGGCAAGTTGGGCTGAAGGAAGGGCCTGTTTCCACACTGGATCACTCTGTGACTAGTGTAGATGGGGCATGTTGGCCGGTGTGGGCAAGTTGGGCTGAAGGAAGGGCCTGTTTCCACACTGGATCACTCTGTGACTAGTGTAGATGGGGCATGTTGGCCGGTGTGGGCAAGTTGGGCTGAAGGAAGGGCCTGTTTCCACACTGGATCACTCTGTGACTAGTGTAGATGGGGCATGTTGGCCGGTGTGGACAAGTTGGGCCGAAGGGCCTGTTTCCACACTGGATCACTCTGTGACTAGTGTAGATGGGGCATGTTGGCCGGTGTGGGTAAGTTGGGCTGAAGGAAGGGCCTGTTTCCCTGCTGTTTCACTCTGTGACTAGTGTAGATGGGGCATGTTGGCCGGTGTGGGCAAGTTGGGCTGAAGGAAGGGCCTGTTTCCACACTGGATCACTCTGTGACTAGTGTAGATGGGGCATGTTGGCCGGTGTGGGCAAGTTGGGCTGAAGGAAGGGCCTGTTTCCACACTGGATCACTCTGTGACTAGTGTAGATGGGGCATGTTGGCCGGTGTGGGCAAGTTGGGCTGAAGGAAGGGCCTGTTTCCACACTGGATCACTCTATGACTAGTGTAGATGGGGCATGTTGGCCGGTGTGGGCAAGTTGGGCTGAAGGAAGGGCCTGTTTCCACACTGGATCACTCTGTGACTAGTGTAGATGGGGCATGTTGGCCGGTGTGGGCAAGTTGGGCTGAAGGAAGGGCCTGTTTCCACACTGGATCACTCTGTGACTAGTGTAGATGGGACATGTTGGCCGGTGTGGGCGAGTTGGGCTGAAGGAAGGGCCTGTTTCCACACTGGATCACTCTGTGACTAGTGTAGATGGGGCATGTTGGCCGGTGTGGGCAAGTTGGGCTGAAGGAAGGGCCTGTTTCCACACTGGATCACTCTGTGACTAGTGTAGATGGGGCATGTTGGCCGGTGTGGGCAAGTTGGGCCGAAGGAAGGGCCTGTTTCGACACTGTATCACTCTGTGACTAGTGTAGATGGGGCATGTTGGCCGGTGTGGGCAAGTTGGGCTGAAGGAAGGGCCTGTTTCCACACTGGATCACTCTGTGACAGTGTAGATGGGGCATGTTGGCTGGTGTGGGCAAGTTGGGCCGAAGGAAGGGCCTGTTTCCACACTGTATCACTCTGTGACTAGTGTAGATGGGGCATGTTGGCCGGTGTGGGCAAGTTGGGCTGAAGGAAGGGCCTGTTTCCACACTGTATCACTCTGTGACTAGTGTAGATGGGGCATGTTGGCCGGTGTGGGCAAGTTGGGCTGAAGGAAGGGCCTGTGTCCACACTGTATCACTCTGTGACTAGTGTAGATGGGGCATGTTGGCCGGTGTGGGCAAGTTGGGCTGAAGGAAGGGCCTGTTTCCACACTGTATCACTCTGTGACTAGTGTAGATGGGGCATGTTGGCCGGTGTGGGCAAGTTGGGCTGAAGGAAGGGCCTGTTTCCACACTGGATCACTCTGTGACTAGTGTAGATGGGGCATGTTGGCCGGTGTGGGCAAGTTGGGCTGAAGGAAGGGCCTGTTTCGACACTGGATCACTCTGTGACTAGTGTAGATGGGGCATGTTGGCCGGTGTGGGCAAGTTGGGCTGAAGGAAGGGCCTGTTTCCACACTGGATCACTCTGTGACTAGTGTAGATGGGGCATGTTGGCCGGTGTGGGCAAGTTGGGCTGAAGGAAGGGCCTGTTTCGACACTGTATCACTCTGTGACTAGTGTAGATGGGGTATGTTGGCCGGTGTGGGCAAGTTGGGCTGAAGGAAGGGCCTGTTTCCACACTGGATCACTCTGTGACTGGTGTAGATGGGACATGTTGGCCGGTGTGGGCAAGTTGGGCTGAAGGAAGGGCCTGTTTCCACACTGTATCACTCTGTGACTAGTGTAGATGGGGCATGTTGGCCGGTGTGGGCAAGTTGGGCTGAAGGAAGGGCCTGTTTCCACACTGTATCACTCTGTGACTAGTGTAGATGGGGCATGTTGGCCGGTGTGGGCAAGTTGGGCTGAAGGAAGGGCCTGTTTCCACACTGGATCACTCTGTGACTAGTGTAGATGGGACATGTTGGCCGGTGTGGGCAAGTTGGGCTGAAGGAAGGGCCTGTTTCCACACTGGGTCACTCTGTGACTAGTGTAGATGGGGCATGTTGGCCGGTGTGGGCAAGTTGGGCTGAAGGAAGGGCCTGTTTCCACACTGGATCACTCTGTGACTAGTGTAGATGGGGCATGTTGGCCGGTGTGGGCAAGTTGGGCTGAAGGAAGGGCCTGTTTCCACACTGGATCACTCTGTGACTAGTGTAGATGGGGCATGTTGGCCGGTGTGGGCAAGTTGGGCTGAAGGAAGGGCCTGTTTCCACACTGGATCACTCTGTGACTAGTGTAGATGGGGCATGTTGGCCGGTGTGGGCAGGTTGGGCTGAAGGAAGGGCCTGTTTCCACACTGGATCACTCTGTGACTAGTGTAGATGGGACATGTTGGCCGGTGTGGGCAAGTTGGGCTGAAGGAAGGGCCTGTTTCCACACTGGGTCACTCTGTGACTAGTGTAGATGGGGCATGTTGGCCGGTGTGGGCAAGTTGGGCTGAAGGAAGGGCCTGTTTCCACACTGGATCACTCTGTGACTAGTGTAGATGGGGCATGTTGGCCGGTGTGGGCAAGTTGGGCTGAAGGAAGGGCCTGTTTCCACACTGGATCACTCTGTGACTAGTGTAGATGGGGCATGTTGGCCGGTGTGGGCAAGTTGGGCTGAAGGAAGGGCCTGTTACCACACTGGATCACTCTGTGACTAGTGTAGATGGGGCATGTTGGCCGGTGTGGGCAAGTTGGGCTGAAGGAAGGGCCTGTTTCCACACTGGATCACTCTGTGACTAGTGTAGATGGGACATGTTGGCCGGTGTGGGCGAGTTGGGCTGAAGGAAGGGCCTGTTTCCACACTGGATCACTCTGTGACTAGTGTAGATGGGGCATGTTGGCCGGTGTGGGCAAGTTGGGCTGAAGGAAGGGCCTGATTCCACACTGGATCACTCTGTGACTAGTGTAGATGGGGCATGTTGGCCGGTGTGGGCAAGTTGGGCCGAAGGAAGGGCCTGTTTCGACACTGTATCACTCTGTGACTAGTGTAGATGGGGCATGTTGGCCGGTGTGGGCAAGTTGGGCTGAAGGAAGGGCCTGTTTCCACACTGGATCACTCTGTGACTAGTGTAGATGGGGCATGTTGGCCGGTGTGGGCAAGTTGGGCCGAAGGAAGGGCCTGTTTCCACACTGTATCACTCTGTGACTAGTGTAGATGGGGCATGTTGGCCGGTGTGGGCAAGTTGGGCTGAAGGAAGGGCCTGTTTCCACACTGTATCACTCTGTGACTAGTGTAGATGGGGCATGTTGGCCGGTGTGGGCAAGTTGGGCCGAAGGAAGGGCCTGTTTCGACACTGTATCACTCTGTGACTAGTGTAGATGGGGCATGTTGGCCGGTGTGGGCAAGTTGGGCTGAAGGAAGGGCCTGTTTCCACACTGGATCACTCTGTGACTAGTGTAGATGGGGCATGTTGGCCGGTGTGGGCAAGTTGGGCCGAAGGAAGGGCCTGTTTCGACACTGGATCACTCTGTGACTAGTGTAGATGGGGCATGTTGGCCGGTGTGGGCAAGTTGGGCTGAAGGAAGGGCCTGTTTCGACACTGTATCACTCTGTGACTAGTGTAGATGGGGCATGTTGGCCGGTGTGGGCAAGTTGGGCTGAAGGAAGGGCCTGTTTCGACACTGTATCACTCTGTGACTAGTGTAGATGGGGCATGTTGGCCGGTGTGGGCAAGTTGGGCTGAAGGAAGGGCCTGTTTCCACACTGGATCACTCTGTGACTAGTGTAGATGGGGCATGTTGGCCGGTGTGGGCAAGTTGGGCTGAAGGAAGGGCCTGTTTCCACACTGTATCACTCTGTGACTAGTGTAGATGGGGCATGTTGGCCGGTGTGGGCAAGTTGGGCCGAAGGAAGGGCCTGTTTCCACACTGGATCACTCTGTGACTAGTGTAGATGGGGCATGTTGGCCGGTGTGGGCAAGTTGGGCTGAAGGAAGGGCCTGTTTCCACACTGTATCACTCTGTGACTAGTGTAGATGGGGCATGTTGGCCGGTGTGGGCAAGTTGGGCCGAAGGAAGGGCCTGTTTCCACACTGGATCACTCTGTGACTAGTGTAGATGGGGCATGTTGGCCGGTGTGGGCAAGTTGGGCTGAAGGAAGGGCCTGTTTCCACACTGTATCACTCTGTGACTAGTGTAGATGGGGCATGTTGGCCGGTGTGGGCAAGTTGGGCTGAAGGAAGGGCCTGTTTCCACACTGTATCACTCTGTGACTAGTGTAGATGGGGCATGTTGGCCGGTGTGGGCAAGTTGGGCTGATGGAAGGGCCTGTTTCCACACTGTATCACTCTGTGACTAGTGTAGATGGGGCATGTTGGCCGGTGTGGGCAAGTTGGGCCGAAGGAAGGGCCTGTTTCCACACTGTATCACTCTGTGACTAGTGTAGATGGGGTATGTTGGCCGGTGTGGGCAAGTTGGGCTGAAGGAAGGGCCTGTTTCCACACTGGATCACTCTGTGACTGGTGTAGATGGGACATGTTGGCCGGTGTGGGCAAGTTGGGCTGAAGGAAGGGCCTGTTTCCACACTGGATCACTCTGTGACTAGTGTAGATGGGGCATGTTGGCCGGTGTGGGCAAGTTGGGCTGAAGGAAGGGCCTGTTTCCACACTGGATCACTCTGTGACTAGTGTAGATGGGGCATGTTGGCCGGTGTGAGCAAGTTGGGCTGAAGGAAGGGCCTGTTTCCACACTGGATCACTCTGTGACTAGTGTAGATGGGGCATGTTGGCCGGTGTGGGCAAGTTGGGCTGAAGGAAGGGCCTGTTTCCACACTGGATCACTCTGTGACTAGTGTAGATGGGGCATGTTGGCCGGTGTGGGCAAGTTGGGCTGAAGAAAGGGCCTGTTTCCACACTGGATCACTCTGTGACTAGTGTAGATGGGGCATGTTGGCCGGTGTGGGCAAGTTGGGCTGAAGGAAGGGCCTGTTTCCACACTGGATCACTCTGTGACTAGTGTAGATGGGGCATGTTGGCCGGTGTGGGCAAGTTGGGCCGAAGGAAGGGCCTGTTTCCACACTGGATCACTCTGTGACTAGTGTAGATGGGGCATGTTGGCCGGTGTGGGCAAGTTGGGCTGAAGGAAGGGCCTGTTTCCACACTGTATCACTCTGTGACTAGTGTAGATGGGGCATGTTGGCCGGTGTGGGCAAGTTGGGCTGAAGGAAGGGCCTGTTTCCACACTGGATCACTCTGTGACTAGTGTAGATGGGGCATGTTGGCCGGTGTGGGCAAGTTGGGCTGAAGGAAGGGCCTGTTTCCACACTGGATCACTCTGTGACTAGTGTAGATGGGGCATGTTGGCCGGTGTGGGCAAGTTGGGCTGAAGGAAGGGCCTGTTTCCACACTGGATCACTCTGTGACTAGTGTAGATGGGAAATGTTGGCCGGTGTGGGGAAGTTGGGCTGAAGGAAGGGCCTGTTTCCACACTGGGTCACTCTGTGACTAGTGTAGATGGGGCATGTTGGCCGGTGTGGGCAAGTTGGGCTGAAGGAAGGGCCTGTTTACACACTGGATCACTCTGTGACTAGTGTAGATGGGGCATGTTGGCCGGTGTGGGCAAGTTGGGCTGAAGGAAGGGCCTGTTTCCACACTGGATCACTCTGTGACTAGTGTAGATGGGGCATGTTGGCCGGTGTGGGCAAGTTGGGCTGAAGGAAGGGCCTGTTTCCACACTGTATCACTCTGTGACTAGTGTAGATGGGGCATGTTGGCCGGTGTGGGCAAGTTGGGCCGAAGGAAGGGCCTGTTTCCACACTGGATCACTCTGTGACTAGTGTAGATGGGGCATGTTGGCCGGTGTGGGCAAGTTGGGCTGAAGGAAGGGCCTGTTTCCACACTGGATCACTCTGTGACTGGTGTAGATGGGGCATGTTGGCCGGTGTGGGCAAGTTGGGCTGAAGGGCCTGTTTCCACACTGGATCACTCTGTGACTAGTGAAGATGGGGCATGTTGGCCGGTGTGGGCAAGTTGGGCTGAAGGAAGGGCCTGTTTCCACACTGGGTCACTCTGTGACTAGTGTAGATGGGGCATGTTGGCCGGTGTGGGCAAGTTGGGCTGAAGGAAGGTCCTGTTTCCACACTGTATCACTCTGTGACTAGTGTAGATGGGGCATGTTGGCCGGTGTGGGCAAGTTGGGCTGAAGGAAGGGCCTGTTTCCACACTGGATCACTCTGTGACTAGTGTAGATGGGACATGTTGGCCGGTGTGGGCAAGTTGGGCTGAAGGAAGGGCCTGTTTCCACACTGGGTCACTCTGTGACTAGTGTAGATGGGGCATGTTGGCCGGTGTGGGCAAGTTGGGCTGAAGGAAGGGCCTGTTTCCACACTGGATCACTCTGTGACTAGTGTAGATGGGGCATGTTGGCCGGTGTGGGCAAGTTGGGCTGAAGGAAGGGCCTGTTTCCACACTGGATCACTCTGTGACTAGTGTAGATGGGGCATGTTGGCCGGTGTGGGCAAGTTGGGCTGAAGGAAGGGCCTGTTTCCACACTGGATCACTCTGTGACTAGTGTAGATGGGGCATGTTGGCCGGTGTGGGCAAGTTGGGTTGAAGGAAGGGCCTGTTTCCACACTGTATCACTCTGTGACTAGTGTAGATGGGGCATGTTGGCCGGTGTGGGCAAGTTGGGCTGAAGGAAGGGCCTGTTTCCACACTGGATCACTCTGAGACTAGTGTAGATGGGGCATGTTGGCCGGTGTGGGCAAGTTGGGCTGAAGGAAGGGCCTGTTTCCACACTGTATCACTCTGTGACTAGTGTAGATGGGGCATGTTGGCCGGTGTGGGCAAGTTGGGCCGAAGGAAGGGCCTGTTTCCACACTGGATCACTCTGTGACTAGTGTAGATGGGGCATGTTGGCCGGTGTGGGCAAGTTGGGCCGAAGGGCCTGTTTCCACACTGTATCACTCTGTGACTAGTGTAGATGGGACATGTTGGCCGGTGTGGGCAAGTTGGGCTGAAGGAAGGGCCTGTTTCCACACTGGATCACTCTGTGACTAGTGTAGATGGGACATGTTGGCCGGTGTGGGCAAGTTGGGCTGAAGGAAGGGCCTGTTTCCACACTGGATCACTCTGTGACTAGTGTAGATGGGGCATGGTGGCCGGTGTGGGCAAGTTGGGCTGAAGGAAGGGCCTGTTTCCACACTGGATCACTCTGTGACTAGTGTAGATGGGGCATGTTGGCCGGTGTGGGCAAGTTGGGCTGAAGGAAGGGCCTGTTTCCACACTGTATCACTCTGTGACTAGTGTAGATGGGGCATGTTGGCCGGTGTGGGCAAGTTGGGCTGAAGGAAGGGCCTGTTTCCACACTGTATCACTCTGTGACTAGTGTAGATGGGGCATGTTGGCCGGTGTGGGCAAGTTGGGCTGAAGGAGGGGCCTGTTTCCACACTGGATCACTCTGTGACTAGTGTAGATGGGGCATGTTGGCCGGTGTGGGCAAGTTGGGCTGAAGGAAGGGCCTGTTTCCACACTGTATCACTCTGTGACTAGTGTAGATGGGGCATGTTGGCCGGTGTGGGCAAGTTGGGCCGAAGGAAGGGCCTGTTTCCACACTGGATCACTCTGTGACTAGTGTAGATGGGGCATGTTGGCTGGTGTGGGCAAGTTGGGCTGAAGGAAGGGCGTGTTTCCACACTGGATCACTCTGTGACTAGTGTAGATGGGGCATGTTGGCCGGTGTGGGCAAGTTGGGCTGAAGGAAGGGCCTGTTTCCACACTGTATCACTCTGTGACTAGTGTAGATGGGGCATGTTGGCCGGTGTGGGCAAGTTGGGCCGAAGGAAGGGCCTGTTTCCACACTGGATCACTCTGTGACTAGTGTAGATGGGGCATGTTGGCCGGTGTGGGCAAGTTGGGCTGAAGGAAGGGCCTGTTTCCACACTGGATCACTCTGTGACTAGTGTAGATGGGGCATGTTGGCCGGTGTGGGCAAGTTGGGCTGAAGGAAGGGCCTGTTTCCACACTGGATCACTCTGTGACTAGTGTAGATGGGGCATGTTGGCCGGTGTGGGCAAGTTGGGCCGAAGGGCCTGTTTCCACACTGTATCACTCTGTGACTAGTGTAGATGGGACATGTTGGCCGGTGTGGGCAAGTTGGGCTGAAGGAAGGGCCTGTTTCCACACTGGATCACTCTGTGACTAGTGTAGATGGGACATGTTGGCCGGTGTGGGCAAGTTGGGCTGAAGGAAGGGCCTGTTTCCACACTGTATCACTCTGTGACTAGTGTAGATGGGGCATGTTGGCCGGTGTGGGCAAGTTGGGCTGAAGGAAGGGCCTGTTTCCACACTGGATCACTCTGTGACTAGTGTAGATGGGACATGTTGGCCGGTGTGGGCAAGTTGGGCTGAAGGAAGGGCCTGTTTCCACACTGTATCACTCTGTGACTAGTGTAGATGGGGCATGTTGGCTGGTGTGGGCAAGTTGGGCCGAAGGAAGGGCCTGTTTCCACACTGGATCACTCTATGACTAGTGTAGATGGGGCATGTTGGCCGGTGTGGGCAAGTTGGGCTGAAGGAAGGGCCTGTTTCCACACTGTATCACTCTGTGACTAGTGTAGATGGGGCATGTTGGCCGGTGTGGGCAAGTTGGGCCGCAGGAAGGGCCTGTTTCCACACTGGATCACTCTGTGACTAGTGTAGATGGGGCATGTTGGCCGGTGTGGGCAAGTTGGGCCGAAGGAAGGGCCTGTTTCCACACTGGATCACTCTGTGACTAGTGTAGATGGGGCATGTTGGCCGGTGTGGGCAAGTTGGGCCGAAGGAAGGGCCTGTTTCCACACTGTATCACTCTGTGACTAGTGTAGATGGGGCATGTTGGCCGGTATGGGCAAGTTGGGCTGAAGGAAGGGCCTGTTTCCACACTGGATCACTCTGTGACTAGTGTTGATGGGGCATGTTGGCCGGTGTGGGCAAGTTGGGCTGAAGGAAGGGCCTGTTTCCACACTGTATCACTCTGTGACTAGTGTAGATGGGGCATGTTGGCCGGTGTGGGCAAGTTGGGCTGAAGGAAGGGCCTGTTTCCACACTGGATCACTCTGTGACTAGTGTAGATGGGGCATGTTGGCCGGTGTGGGCAAGTTGGGCTGAAGGAAGGGCCTGTTTCCACACTGGATCACTCTGTGACTAGTGTAGATGGGGCATGTTGGCCGGTGTGGGCAAGTTGGGCTGAAGGAAGGGCCTGTTTCCACACTGGATCAGTCTGTGACTAGTGTAGATGGGGCATGTTGGCCGGTGTGGGCAAGTTGGGCTGAAGGAAGGGCCTGTTTCCACACTGTATCACTCTGTGACTAGTGTAGATGGGGCATGTTGGCCGGTGTGGGCAAGTTGGGCTGAAGGAAGGGCCTGTTTCCACACTGGATCACTCTGTGACTAGTGTAGGTGGGGCATGTTGGCCGGTGTGGGCAAGTTGGGCTGAAGGAAGGGCCTGTTTCCACACTGTATCACTCTGTGACTAGTGTAGATGGGGCATGTTGGCTGGTGTGGGCAAATTGGGCCGAAGGAAGGGCCTGTTTCCACACTGGATCACTCTGTGACTAGTGTCGATGGGGCATGTTGGCCGGTGTGGGCAAGTTGGGCTGAAGGAAGGGCCTGTTTCCACACTGGATCACTCTGTGACTAGTGTAGATGGGGCATGTTGGCCGGTGTGGGCAAGTTGGGCTGAAGGAAGGGCCTGTTTCCACACTGGATCACTCTGTGACTAGTGTAGATGGGACATGTTGGCCGGTGTGGGCAAATTGGGCTGAAGGAAGGGCCTGTTTCCACACTGGATCACTCTGTGACTAGTGTAGATGGGGCATATTGGCCGGTGTGGGCAAGTTGGGCCGAAGGGCCTGTTTCCACACTGGATCACTCTGTGACTAGTGTAGATGGGACATGTTGGCCGGTGTGGGCAAGTTGGGCTGAAGGAAGGGCCTGTTTCCACACTGGATCACTCTGTGACTAGTGTAGATGGGGCATGTTGGCCGGTGTGGACAAGTTGGGCCGAAGGGCCTGTTTCCACACTGGATCACTCTGTGACTAGTGTAGATGGGGCATGTTGGCCGGTGTGCGTAAGTTGGGCTGAAGGAAGGGCCTGTTTCCCTGCTGTATCACTCTGTGACTAGTGTAGATGGGGCATGTTGGCCGGTGTGGGCAAGTTGGGCTGAAGGAAGGGCCTGTTTCCACACTGGATCACTCTGTGACTAGTGTAGATGGGGCATGTTGGCCGGTGTGGGCAAGTTGGGCTGAAGGAAGGGCCTGTTTCCACACTGGATCACTCTGTGACTAGTGTAGATGGGGCATGTTGGCCGGTGTGGGCAAGTTGGGCCGAAGGAAGGGCCTGTTTCCACACTGGATCACTCTGTGACTAGTGTAGATGGGGCATGTTGGCCGGTGTGGACAAGTTGGGCCGAAGGGCCTGTTTCCACACTGGATCACTCTGTGACTAGTGTAGATGGGGCATGTTGGCCGGTGTGGGTAAGTTGGGCTGAAGGAAGGGCCTGTTTCCCTGCTGTTTCACTCTGTGACTAGTGTAGATGGGGCATGTTGGCCGGTGTGGGCAAGTTGGGCTGAAGGAAGGGCCTGTTTCCACACTGGATCACTCTGTGACTAGTGTAGATGGGGCATGTTGGCCGGTGTGGGCAAGTTGGGCTGAAGGAAGGGCCTGTTTCCACACTGGATCACTCTGTGACTAGTGTAGATGGGGCATGTTGGCCGGTGTGGGCAAGTTGGGCTGAAGGAAGGGCCTGTTTCCACACTGGATCACTCTATGACTAGTGTAGATGGGGCATGTTGGCCGGTGTGGGCAAGTTGGGCTGAAGGAAGGGCCTGTTTCCACACTGGATCACTCTGTGACTAGTGTAGATGGGGCATGTTGGCCGGTGTGGGCAAGTTGGGCTGAAGGAAGGGCCTGTTTCCACACTGGATCACTCTGTGACTAGTGTAGATGGGACATGTTGGCCGGTGTGGGCGAGTTGGGCTGAAGGAAGGGCCTGTTTCCACACTGGATCACTCTGTGACTAGTGTAGATGGGGCATGTTGGCCGGTGTGGGCAAGTTGGGCTGATGGAAGGGCCTGTTTCCACACTGGATCACTCTGTGACTAGTGTAGATGGGGCATGTTGGCCGGTGTGGGCAAGTTGGGCCGAAGGAAGGGCCTGTTTCGACACTGTATCACTCTGTGACTAGTGTAGATGGGGCATGTTGGCCGGTGTGGGCAAGTTGGGCTGAAGGAAGGGCCTGTTTCCACACTGGATCACTCTGTGACAGTGTAGATGGGGCATGTTGGCTGGTGTGGGCAAGTTGGGCCGAAGGAAGGGCCTGTTTCCACACTGTATCACTCTGTGACTAGTGTAGATGGGGCATGTTGGCCGGTGTGGGCAAGTTGGGCTGAAGGAAGGGCCTGTTTCCACACTGTATCACTCTGTGACTAGTGTAGATGGGGCATGTTGGCCGGTGTGGGCAAGTTGGGCCGAAGGAAGGGCCTGTTTCGACACTGTATCACTCTGTGACTAGTGTAGATGGGGCATGTTGGCCGGTGTGGGCAAGTTGGGCTGAAGGAAGGGCCTGTTTCCACACTGGATCACTCTGTGACTAGTGTAGATGGGGCATGTTGGCCGGTGTGGGCAAGTTGGGCCGAAGGAAGGGCCTGTTTCGACACTGGATCACTCTGTGACTAGTGTAGATGGGGCATGTTGGCCGGTGTGGGCAAGTTGGGCTGAAGGAAGGGCCTGTTTCCACACTGGATCACTCTGTGACTAGTGTAGATGGGGCATGTTGGCCGGTGTGGGCAAGTTGGGCTGAAGGAAGGGCCTGTTTCGACACTGTATCACTCTGTGACTAGTGTAGATGGGGTATGTTGGCCGGTGTGGGCAAGTTGGGCTGAAGGAAGGGCCTGTTTCCACACTGGATCACTCTGTGACTGGTGTAGATGGGACATGTTGGCCGGTGTGGGCAAGTTGGGCTGAAGGAAGGGCCTGTTTCCACACTGTATCACTCTGTGACTAGTGTAGATGGGGCATGTTGGCCGGTGTGGGCAAGTTGGGCTGAAGGAAGGGCCTGTTTCCACACTGGATCACTCTGTGACTAGTGTAGATGGGGCATGTTGGCCGGTGTGGGCAAGTTGGGCTGAAGGAAGGGCCTGTTTCCACACTGGATCACTCTGTGACTAGTGTAGATGGGGCATGTTGGCCGGTGTGGGCAGGTTGGGCTGAAGGAAGGGCCTGTTTCCACACTGGATCACTCTGTGACTAGTGTAGATGGGACATGTTGGCCGGTGTGGGCAAGTTGGGCTGAAGGAAGGGCCTGTTTCCACACTGGGTCACTCTGTGACTAGTGTAGATGGGGCATGTTGGCCGGTGTGGGCAAGTTGGGCTGAAGGAAGGGCCTGTTTCCACACTGGATCACTCTGTGACTAGTGTAGATGGGGCATGTTGGCCGGTGTGGGCAAGTTGGGCTGAAGGAAGGGCCTGTTACCACACTGGATCACTCTGTGACTAGTGTAGATGGGGCATGTTGGCCGGTGTGGGCAAGTTGGGCTGAAGGAAGGGCCTGTTTCCACACTGGATCACTCTGTGACTAGTGTAGATGGGACATGTTGGCCGGTGTGGGCGAGTTGGGCTGAAGGAAGGGCCTGTTTCCACACTGGATCACTCTGTGACTAGTGTAGATGGGGCATGTTGGCCGGTGTGGGCAAGTTGGGCTGAAGGAAGGGCCTGTTTCCACACTGGATCACTCTGTGACTAGTGTAGATGGGGCATGTTGGCCGGTGTGGGCAAGTTGGGCCGAAGGAAGGGCCTGTTTCGACACTGTATCACTCTGTGACTAGTGTAGATGGGGCATGTTGGCCGGTGTGGGCAAGTTGGGCTGAAGGAAGGGCCTGTTTCCACACTGGATCACTCTGTGACTAGTGTAGATGGGGCATGTTGGCCGGTGTGGGCAAGTTGGGCCGAAGGAAGGGCCTGTTTCCACACTGTATCACTCTGTGACTAGTGTAGATGGGGCATGTTGGCCGGTGTGGGCAAGTTGGGCCGAAGGAAGGGCCTGTTTCCACACTGGATCACTCTGTGACTAGTGTAGATGGGGCATGTTGGCCGGTGTGGGCAAGTTGGGCTGAAGGAAGGGCCTGTTTCCACACTGGATCACTCTGTGACTAGTGTAGATGGGGCATGTTGGCCGGTGTGGGCGAGTTGGGCTGAAGGAAGGGCCTGTTTCCACACTGGATCACTCTGTGACTAGTGTAGATGGGGCATGTTGGCCGGTGTGGGCGAGTTGGGCTGAAGGAAGGGCCTGTTTCCACACTGGATCACTCTGTGACTAGTGTAGATGGGGCATGTTGGCCGGTGTGGGCGAGTTGGGCTGAAGGATGGGCCTGTTTCCACACTGGATCACTCTGTGACTAGTGTAGATGGGGCATGTTGGCCGGTGTGGGCAAGTTGGGCTGAAGGAAGGGCCTGTTTCCACACTGGATCACTCTGTGACTAGTGTAGATGGGGCATGTTGGCCGGTGTGGGCAAGTTGGGCTGAAGGAAGGGCCTGTTTCCACACTGGATCACTCTGTGACTAGTGTAGATGGGGCATGTTGGCCGGTGTGGGCAAGTTGGGCTGAAGGAAGGGCCTGTTTCCACACTGGATCACTCTGTGACTAGTGTAGATGGGGCATGTTGGCCGGTGTGGGCAAGTTGGGCTGAAGGAAGGGCCTGTTTCCACACTGGATCACTCTGTGACTAGTGTAGATGGGGCATGTTGGCCGGTGTGGGCAAGTTGGGCTGAAGGAAGGGCCTGTTTCCACACTGGATCACTCTGTGACTAGTGTAGATGGGGCATGTTGGCCGGTGTGGGCAAGTTGGGCTGAAGGAAGGGCCTGTTTCCACACTGGATCACTCTGTGACTAGTGTAGATGGGGCATGTTGGCCGGCGTGGGCAAGTTGGGCTGAAGGAAGGGCCTGTTTCCACACTGGATCACTCTGTGACTAGTGTAGATGGGGCATGTTGGCCGGTGTGGGCAAGTTGGGCTGAAGGAAGGGCCTGCTTCCACACTGTATCACTCTGTGACTAGTGTAGATGGGGCATGTTGGCCGGTGTGGGCAATTTGGGCTGAAGGAAGTGCCTGTTTCCACACTGGATCACTCTGTGACTAGTGTAGATGGGGCATGTTGGCCGGTGTGGGCAAGTTGGGCTGAAGGAAGGGCCTGTTTCCACACTGGATCACTCTGTGACTAGTGTAGATGGGGCATGTTGGCCGGTGTGGGCAAGTTGGGCTGAAGGAAGGGCCTGTTTCCACACTGGATCACTCTGTGACTAGTGTAGATGGGGCATGTTGGCCGGTGTGGGCAAGTTGGGCTGAAGGAAGGGCCTGTTTCCACACTGGATCACTCTGTGACTAGTGTAGATGGGGCATGTTGGCCGGTGTGGGCAAGTTGGGCTGAAGGAAGGGCCTGTTTCCACACTGGATCACTCTGTGACTAGTGTAGATGGGGCATGTTGGCCGGTGTGGGCAAGTTGGGCTGAAGGAAGGGCCTGTTTCCACACTGGATCACTCTGTGACTAGTGTAGATGGGGCATGTTGGCCGGTGTGGGCAAGTTGGGCTGAAGGAAGGGCCTGTTTCCACACTGGATCACTCTGTGACTAGTGTAGATGGGGCATGTTGGCCGGTGTGGGCAAGTTGGGCTGAAGGAAGGGCCTGTTTCCACACTGGATCACTCTGTGACTAGTGTAGATGGGGCATGTTGGCCGGTGTGGGCAAGTTGGGCTGAAGGAAGGGCCTGTTTCCACACTGGATCACTCTGTGACTAGTGTAGATGGGGCATGTTGGCCGGTGTGGGCAAGTTGGGCTGAAGGAAGGGCCTGTTTCCACACTGGATCACTCTGTGACTAGTGTAGATGGGGCATGTTGGCCGGTGTGGGCAAGTTGGGCTGAAGGAAGGGCCTGTTTCCACACTGTATCACTCTGTGACTAGTGTAGATGGGGCATGCTGGCCGGTGTGGGCAAGTTGGGCTGAAGGAAGGGCCTGTTTCCACACTGGATCACTCTGTGACTAGTGTAGATGGGGCATGTTGGCCGGTGTGGGCAAGTTGGGCTGAAGGAAGGGCCTGTTTCCACACTGGATCACTCTGTGACTAGTGTAGATGGGGCATGTTGGCCGGTGTGGGCAAGTTGGGCTGAAGGAAGGGCCTGTTTCCACACTGGATCACTCTGTGACTAGTGTAGATGGGGCATGTTGGCCGGTGTGGGCAAGTTGGGCTGAAGGAAGGGCCTGTTTCCACACTGGATCACTCTGTGACTAGTGTAGATGGGGCATGTTGGCCGGTGTGGGCGAGTTGGGCTGAAAGAAGGGCCTGTTTCCACACTGGATCACTCTGTGACTAGTGTAGATGGGGCATGCTGGCCGGTGTGGGCAAGTTGGGCTGAAGGAAGGGCCTGTTTCCACACTGGATCACTCTGTGACTAGTGTAGATGGGGCATGTTGGCCGGTGTGGGCAAGTTGGGCTGAAGGAAGGGCCTGTTTCCACACTGGATCACTCTGTGACTAGTGTAGATGGGGCATGTTGGCTGGTGTGGGCAAGTTGGGCTGAAGGAAGGGCCTGTTTCCACACTGGATCACTCTGTGACTAGTGTAAATGGGGCATGTTGGCCGGTGTGGGCAAGTTGGGCTGAAGGAAGGGCCTGTTTCCACACTGGATCACTCTGTGACTAGTGTAGATGGGACATGTTGGCCGGTGTGGGCAAGTTGGGCTGAAGGAAGGGCCTGTTTCCACACTGGATCACTCTGTGACTAGTGTAGATGGGGCATGTTGGCCGGTGTGGGCAAGTTGGGCCGAAGGAAGGGCCTGTTTCCACACTGGATCACTCTGTGACTAGTGTAGATGGGGCATGTTGGCCGGTGTGGGCAAGTTGGGCCGAAGGAAGGGCCTGTTTCCACACTGGATCACTCTGTGACTAGTGTAGATGGGGCATGTTGGCCGGTGTGGGCAAGTTGGGCTGAAGGAAGGGCCTGTTTCCACACTGGATCACTCTGTGACTAGTGTAGATGGGGCATGTTGGCCGGTGTGGGCAAGTTGGGCCGAAGGAAGGGCCTGTTTCCACACTGGATCACTCTGTGACTAGTGTAGATGGGGCATGTTGGCTGGTGTGGGCAAGTTGGGCTGAAGGAAGGGCCTGTTTCCACACTGGATCACTCTGTGACTAGTGTAGATGGGGCATGTTGACCGGTGTGGGCAAGTTGGGCCACAGGAAGGGCCTGTTTCCACACTGTATCACTCTGTGACTAGTGTAGATGGGGCATGTTGGCCGGTGTGGGCAAGTTGGGCTGAAGGAAGGGCCTGTTTCCACACTGGATCACTCTGTGACTAGTGTAGATGGGGCATGTTGGCCGGTGTGGGCAAGTTGGGCCGAAGGAAGGGCCTGTTTCCACACTGGATCACTCTGTGACTAGTGTAGATGGGGCATGTTGGCCGGTGTGGGCAAGTTGGGCTGAAGGAAGGGCCTGTTTCCACACTGGATCACTCTGTGACTAGTGTAGATGGGGCATGTTGGCCGGTGTGGGCAAGTTGGGCCGCAGGAAGGGCCTGTTTCCACACTGGATCACTATGTGACTAGTGTAGATGGGGCATGTTGGCCGGTGTGGGCAAGTTGGGCCACAGGAAGGGCCTGTTTCCACACTGGATCACTCTGTGACTAGTGTAGATGGGGCATGTTGGCCGGTGTGGGCAAGTTGGGCCACAGGAAGGGCCTGTTTCCA
Source organism: Raja brachyura (assembly GCA_963514005.1). Next base: position 35,199 of record CAUPSL010000259.1, read on the forward strand.
CACTGGATCACTCTGTGACTAGTGTAGATGGGGCATGTTGGCCGGTGTGGGCAAGTTGGGCTGAAGGAAGGGCCTGTTTCCACACTGGATCACTCTGTGACTAGTGTAGATGGGGCATGTTGGCCGGTGTGGGCAAGTTGGGCCACAGGAAGGGCCTGTTTCCACACTGGATCACTCTGTGACTAGTGTAGATGGGGCATGTTGGCCGGTGTGGGCAAGTTGGGCTGAAGGAAGGGCCTGTTTCCACACTGGATCACTCTGTGACTAGTGTAGATGGGGCATGTTGGCCGGTGTGGGCAAGTTGGGCTGAAGGAAGGGCCTGTTTCCACACTGGATCACTCTGTGACTAGTGTAGATGGGGCATGTTGGCCGGTGTGGGCAAGTTGGGCTGAAGGAAGGGCCTGTTTCCACACTGGATCACTCTGTGACTAGTGTAGATGGGACATGTTGGCCGGTGTGGGCAAGTTGGGCCACAGGAAGGGCCTGTTTCCACACTGGATCACTCTGTGACTAGTGTAGATGGGGCATGTTGGCCGGTGTGGGCAAGTTGGGCCACAGGAAGGGCCTGTTTCCACACTGGATCACTCTGTGAGTAGTGTAGATGGGGCATGTTGGCCGGTGTGGGCAAGTTGGGCCACAGGAAGGGCCTGTTTCCACACTGGATCACTCTGTGACTAGTGTAGATGGGGCATGTTGGCCGGTGTGGGCAAGTTGGGCTGAAGGAAGGGCCTGTTTCCACACTGGATCACTCTGTGACTAGTGTAGATGGGGCATGTTGGCCGGTGTGGGCAAGTTGGGCCACAGGAAGGGCCTGTTTCCACACTGGATCACTCTGTGACTAGTGTAGATGGGGCATGTTGGCCGGTGTGGGCAAGTTGGGCTGAAGGAAGGGCCTGTTTCCACACTGGATCACTCTGAGACTAGTGTAGATGGGGCATGTTGGCCGGTGTGGGCAAGTTGGGCCGAAGGAAGGGCCTGTTTCCACACTGGATCACTCTGTGACTAGTGTAGATGGGGCATGTTGGCTGGTGTGGGCAAGTTGGGCTGAAGGAAGGGCCTGTTTCCACACTGGATCACTCTGTGACTAGTGTAGATGGGGCATGTTGGCCGTTGTGGGCAAGTTGGGCCGAAGGAAGGGCCTGTTTCCACACTGGATCACTCTGTGACTAGTGTAGATGGGGCATGTTGGCCGGTGTGGGCAAGTTGGGCTGAAGGAAGGGCCTGTTTCCACACTGGATCACTCTGTGACTAGTGTAGATGGGGCATGTTGGCCGGTGTGGGCAAGTTGGGCCGAAGGAAGGGCCTGTTTCCACACTGGATCACTCTGTGACTAGTGTAGATGGGGCATGTTGGCCGGTGTGGGCAAGTTGGGCTGAAGGGCCTGTTTCCACACTGGATCACTCTGTGACTAGTGTAGATGGGGCATGTTGGCCGGTGTGGGCAAGTTGGGCTGAAGGAAGGGCCTGTTTCCACACTGGATCACTCTGTGACTAGTGTAGATGGGGCATGTTGGCCGGTGTGGGCAAGATGGGCTGAAGAAAGGGCCTGTTTCCACACTGGATCACTCTGTGACTAGTGTAGATGGGGCATGTTGGCCGGTGTGGGCAAGTTGGGCTGAAGGAAGGGCCTGTTTCCACACTGGATCACTCTGTGACTAGTGTAGATGGGGCATGTTGGCCGGTGTGGGCAAGTTGGGCTGAAGGAAGGGCCTGTTTCCACACTGGATCACTCTGTGACTAGTGTAGATGGGGCATGTTGGCCGGTGTGGGCAAGTTGGGCTGAAGGAAGGGCCTGTTTCCACACTGGATCACTCTGTGACTAGTGTAGATGGGGCATGTTGGCCGGTGTGGGCAAGTTGGGCTGAAGGAAGGGCCTGTTTCCACACTGGATCACTCTGTGACTAGTGTAGATGGGGCATGTTGGCCGGTGTGGGCAAGTTGGGCTGAAGGAAGGGCCTGTTTCCACACTGGATCACTCTGTGACTAGTGTAGATGGGGCATGTTGGCCGGTGTGGGCAAGTTGGGCTGAAGGAAGGGCCTGTTTCCACACTGCATCACTCTGTGACTAGTGTAGATGGGGCATGTTGGCCGGTGTGGGCAAGTTGGGCCACAGGAAGGGCCTGTTTCCACATTGGATCACTCTGTGACTGGTGTAGATGGGGCATGTTGGCCGGTGTGGGCAAGTTGGGCTGAAGGAAGGGCCTGTTTCCACACTGGATCACTCTGTGACTAGTGTAGATGGGGCATGTTGGCCGGTGTGGGCAAGTTGGGCCACAGGAAGGGCCTGTTTCCACACTGGATCACTCTGTGACTAGTGTAGATGGGGCATGTTGGCCGGTGTGGGCAAGTTGGGCCGAAGGAAGGCCTGTTTCCACACTGGATCACTCTGTGACTAGTGTAGATGGGGCATGTTGGCCGGTGTGGGCAAGTTGGGCCGAAGGAAGGGCCTGTTTCCACACTGGATCACTCTGTGACTAGTGTAGATGGGGCATGTTGGCCGGTGTGGGCAAGTTGGGCTGAAGGAAGGGCCTGTTTCCACACTGGATCACTCTGTGACTAGTGTAGATGGGGCATGTTGGCCGGTGTGGGCAAGTTGGGCCACAGGAAGGGCCTGTTTCCACACTGGATCACTCTGTGACTAGTGTAGATGGGGCATGTTGGCCGGTGTGGGCAAGTTGGGCCGAAGGAAGGGCCTGTTTCCACACTGGATCACTCTGTGACTAGTGTAGATGGGGCATGTTGGCCGGTGTGGGCAAGTTGGGCCGAAGGAAGGGCCTGTTTCCACACTGGATCACTCTGTGACTAGTGTAGATGGGGCATGTTGGCCGGTGTGGGCAAGCTGGGCTGAAGGAAGGGCCTGTTTCCACACTGGATCACTCTGTGACTAGTGTAGATGGGGCATGTTGGCCGGTGTGGGCAAGTTGGGCCGAAGGAAGGGCCTGTTTCCACACTGGATCACTCTGTGACTAGTGTAGATGGGGCATGTTGGCCGGTGTGGGCAAGTTGGGCTGAAGGAAGGGCCTGTTTCCACACTGGATCACTCTGTGACTGGTGTAGATGGGGCATGTTGGCCGGTGTGGGCAAGTTGGGCCACAGGAAGGGCCTGTTTCCACACTGTATCACTCTGTGACTAGTGTAGATGGGGCATGTTGGCCGGTGTGGGCAAGTTGGGCTGAAGGAAGGGCCTGTTTCCACACTGGATCACTCTGTGACTAGTGTAGATGGGGCATGTTGGCCGGTGTGGGCAAGTTGGGCTGAAGGAAGGGCCTGTTTCCACACTGTATCACTCTGTGACTAGTGTAGATGGGGCATGTTGGCCGGTGTGGGCAAGTTGGGCTGAAGGAAGGGCCTGTTTCCACACTGGATCACTCTGTGACTAGTGTAGATGGGGCATTGTTGGCCGGTGTGGACAAGTTGGGCCGAAGGAAGGGCCTGTTTCCACACTGTATCACTCTGTGACTAGTGTAGATGGGGCATTGTTGGCCGGTGTGGGCGAGTTGGGCTGAAGGAAGGGCCTGTTTCCACACTGGATCACTCTGTGACTAGTGTAGATGGGGCATGTTGGCCGGTGTGGGCGAGTTGGGCTGAAGGAAGGGCCTGTTTCCACACTGGATCACTCTGTGACTAGTGTAGATGGGGCATGTTGGCCGGTGTGGGCAAGTTGGGCCACAGGAAGGGCCTGTTTCCACACTGGATCACTCTGTGACTAGTGTAGATGGGGCATGTTGGCCGGTGTGGGCAAGTTGGGCTGAAGGAAGGGCCTGTTTCCACACTGGATCACTCTGTGACTAGTGTAGATGGGGCATGTTGGCCGGTGTGGGCAAGTTGGGCCACAGGAAGGGCCTGTTTCCACACTGGATCACTCTGTGACTAGTGTAGATGGGGCATGTTGGCCGGTGTGGGCAAGTTGGGCCACAGGAAGGGCCTGTTTCCACACTGGATCACTCTGTGACTAGTGTAGATGGGGCATGTTGGCCGGTGTGGGCAAGTTGGGCTGAAGGAAGGGCCTGTTTCCACACTGGATCACTCTGTGACTAGTGTAGATGGGGCATGTTGGCCGGTGTGGGCAAGTTGGGCCACAGGAAGGGCCTGTTTCCACACTGGATCACTCTGTGACTAGTGTAGATGGGGCATGTTGGCCGGTGTGGGCAAGTTGGGCTGAAGGAAGGGCCTGTTTCCACACTGGATCACTCTGTGACTAGTGTAGATGGGGCATGTTGGCCGGTGTGGGCAAGTTGGGCTGAAGGAAGGGCCTGTTTCCACACTGGATCACTCTGTGACTAGTGTAGATGGGGCATGTTGGCCGGTGTGGGCAAGTTGGGCTGAAGGAAGGGCCTGTTTCCACACTGGATCACTCTGTGACTAGTGTAGATGGGGCATGTTGGCCGGTGTGGGCAAGTTGGGCTGAAGGAAGGGCCTGTTTCCACACTGGATCACTCTGTGACTAGTGTAGATGGGGTATGTTGGCCAGTGTGGGCATGTTGGGCTGAAGGAAGGGCCTGTTTCCACACTGGATCACTCTGTGACTAGTGTAGATGGGGCATGTTGGCCGGTGTGGGCAAGTTGGGCTGAAGGAAGGGCCTGTTTCCACACTGGATCACTCTGTGACTAGTGTAGATGGGGCATGTTGGCCGGTGTGGGCAAGTTGGGCTGAAGGGCCTGTTTCCACACTGGATCACTCTGTGACTAGTGTAGATGGGGCATGTTGGCCGGTGTGGGCAAGTTGGGCTGAAGGAAGGGCCTGTTTCCACACTGGATCACTCTGTGACTAGTGTAGATGGGGCATGTTGGCCGGTGTGGGCAAGTTGGGCTGAAGGAAGGGCCTGTTTCCACACTGTATCACTCTGTGACTAGTGTAGATGGGGCATGTTGGCCGGTGTGGGCAAGTTGGGCTGAAGGAAGGGCCTGTTTCCACACTGGATCACTCTGTGACTAGTGTAGATGGGGCATGTTGGCCGGTGTGGGCAAGTTGGGCTGAAGGAAGGGCCTGTTTCCACACTGGATCACTCTGTGACTAGTGTAGATGGGGCATGTTGGCCGGTGTGGGGCAAGTTGGGCCGAAGGAAGGGCCTGTTTCCACACTGGATCACTCTGTGACTAGTGTAGATGGGGCATGTTGGCCGGTTGTGGGCAAGTTGGGCTGAAGGAAGGGCCTGTTTCCACACTGGATCACTCTGTGACTAGTGTAGATGGGGCATGTTGGCCGGTGTGGGCAAGTTGGGCTGAAGGAAGGGTGTTTCCACACTGCATCACTCTGTGACTAGTGTAGATGGGGCATGTTGGCCGGTGTGGGCAAGTTGGGCTGAAGGAAGGGCCTGTTTCCACACTGGATCACTCTGTGACTAGTGTAGATGGGGCATGTTGGCCGGTGTGGGCAAGTTGGGCTGAAGGAAGGGCCTGTTTCCACACTGGATCACTCTGTGACTAGTGTAGATGGGGCATGTTGGCCGGTGTGGGCAAGTTGGGCTGAAGGGCCTGTTTCCACACTGGATCACTCTGTGACTAGTGTAGATGGGGCATGTTGGCCGGTGTGGGCAAGTTGGGCTGAAGGAAGGGCCTGTTTCCACACTGTATCACTCTGTGACTAGTGTAGATGGGGCATGTTGGCCGGTGTGGGCAAGTTGGGCTGAAGGAAGGGCCTGTTTCCACACTGGATCACTCTGTGACTAGTGTAGATGGGGCATGTTGGCCGGTGTGGGCAAGTTGGGCTGAAGGAAGGGCCTGTTTCCACACTGGATCACTCTGTGACTAGTGTAGATGGGGCATGTTGGCCGGTGTGGGCAAGTTGGGCCACAGGAAGGGCCTGTTTCCACACTGGATCACTCTGTGACTAGTGTAGATGGGGCATGTTGGCCGGTGTGGGCAAATTGGGCTGAAGGAAGGGCCTGTTTCCACACTGGATCACTCTGTGACTAGTGTAGATGGGGCATGTTGGCCGGTGTGGGCAAGTTGGGCTGAAGGAAGGGCCTGTTTCCACACTGTATCACTCTGTGACTAGTGTAGATGGGGCATGTTGGCCGGTGTGGGCAAGTTGGGCTGAAGGAAGGGCCTGTTTCCACACTGGATCACTCTGTGACTAGTGTAGATGGGGCATGTTGGCCGGTGTGGGCAAGTTGGGCCACAGGAAGGGCCTGTTTCCACACTGGATCACTCTGTGACTAGTGTAGATGGGGCATGTTGGCCGGTGTGGGCAAGTTGGGCTGAAGGAAGGGCCTGTTTCCACACTGTATCACTCTGTGACTAGTGTAGATGGGGCATGTTGGCCGGTGTGGGCAAGTTGGGCCACAGGAAGGGCCTGTTTCCACACTGGATCACTCTGTGACTAGTGTAGATGGGGCATGTTGGCCGGTGTGGGCAAGTTGGGCTGAAGGAAGGGCCTGTTTCCACACTGGATCACTCTGTGACTAGTGTAGATGGGGCATGTTGGCCGGTGTGGGCAAGTTGGGCTGAAGGAAGGGCCTGTTTCCACACTGGATCACTCTGTGACTAGTGTAGATGGGGCATGTTGGCCGGTGTGGGCAAGTTGGGCCGAAGGAAGGGCCTGTTTCCACACTGGATCACTCTGTGACTAGTGTAGATGGGGCATGTTGGCCGGTGTGGGCAAGTTGGGCTGAAGGAAGGGCCTGTTTCCACACTGGATCACTCTGTGACTAGTGTAGATGGGGCATGTTGGCCGGTGTGGGCAAGTTGGGCCGAAGGAAGGGCCTGTTTCCACACTGGATCACTCTGTGACTAGTGTAGATGGGGCATGTTGGCCGGTGTGGGCAAGTTGGGCTGAAGGAAGGGCCTGTTTCCACACTGTATCACTCTGTGACTAGTGTAGATGGGGCATGTTGGCCGGTGTGGGCAAGTTGGGCTGAAGGAAGGGCCTGTTTCCACACTGGATCACTCTGTGACTAGTGTAGATGGGGCATGTTGGCCGGTGTGGGCAAGTTGGGCTGAAGGAAGGGCCTGTTTCCACACTGGATCACTCTGTGACTAGTGTAGATGGGGCATGTTGGCCGGTGTGGGCAAGTTGGGCTGAAGGAAGGGCCTGTTTCCACACTGTATCACTCTGTGACTAGTGTAGATGGGGCATGTTGGCCGGTGTGGGCAAGTTGGGCTGCAGGAAGGGCCTGTTTCCACACTGGATCACTCTGTGACTAGTGTAGATGGGGCATGTTGGCCGGTGTGGGCAAGTTGGGCTGAAGGAAGGGCCTGTTTCCACACTGGATCACTCTGTGACTAGTGTAGATGGGGCATGTTGGCCGGTGTGGGCAAGTTGGGCTGAAGGAAGGGCCTGTTTCCACACTGGATCACTCTGTGACTAGTGTAGATGGGGCATGTTGGCCGGTGTGGGCAAGTTGGGCTGAAGGAAGGGCCTGTTTCCACACTGGATCACTCTGTGACTAGTGTAGATGGGGCATGTTGGCCGGTGTGGGCAAGTTGGGCTGAAGGAAGGGCCTGTTTCCACACTGGATCACTCTGTGACTAGTGTAGATGGGGCATGTTGGCCGGTGTGGGCAAGTTGGGCTGAAGGAAGGGCCTGTTTCCACACTGGATCACTCTGTGACTAGTGTAGATGGGGCATGTTGGCCGGTGTGGGCAAGTTGGGCTGAAGGAAGGGCCTGTTTCCACACTGGATCACTCTGTGACTAGTGTAGATGGGGCATGTTGGCCGGTGTGGGCAAGTTGGGCTGAAGGAAGGGCCTGTTTCCACACTGGATCACTCTGTGACTAGTGTGGCAGTCTACTGAACCGAAGGAAGGGCCTATTTCCACACTGGATCACTCTGTGACTAGTGTAGATGGGGCATGTTGGCCGGTGTGGGCAAGTTGAGCTGAAGGAAGGGCCTGTTTCCACACTGTATCACTCTGTGACTAGTGTAGATGGGGCATGTTGGCCGGTGTGGGCAAGTTGGGCTGAAGGAAGG
>CAUPSL010000260.1:0-2500 GCA_963514005.1 Raja brachyura
CCCTTCGGCCCATCCCCGGGCAGAGATGACCTGAGACTATCCCGTGATGGGAGTGGCCTGCGTCTGCAGATCGGGGCCCAGACCAGCGTCAGCCTCGGGCGGGACGGGCGTCTGGTCCTCAGGCTGGAGGAGGGGGGGGAGGGGAAGGAGGAGGGGGGGGTGCGGGGGGCTTGTCTGGGGAGCGGACCCCGTCTGGAGATGCCCGATGGAACTGCAGCCAGGGACCGGCGGACATTCCTGCTCGCATGGAGGGCAGAGGATTTCCCCGGCTGGTGAGAAACTCTCCTCCCCTCTCCTCTCCTCTCCTCCCTTCCCCTCTCCTCTCTCCTCCCCTCCCCTCCCCTCTCCTCTCCTCTCCTCCCCTCCCCTCCTCTCCTCCCCTCCCCTCCTCTCCCCCTCATTCCCCCTCCTCTCCCTTCTCCCCCCCTCTCCTCACCTCCCCTCTCCTCCCCTCCCCTCTTCTCCCCCTCATTCCCCCCTCCTCTCCCCCTCATTCCCCCCTCCTCTCCCCCTCATTCCCCCCTCCTCTCCCCCTCATTCCCCCCTCCTCTCCCCCTCATTCCCCCCTCCTCTCCCCCTCATTTCCCCCCTCCTCTCCCCCTCATTCCCCCCTCCTCTCCCCCTCATTCCCCCCTCCTCTCCCCCTCATTCCCCCCTCCTCTCCTCCCCCTCATTCCCCCTCCTCTCCTCCCCCTCATTCCCCCCTCCTCTCCCCCTCATTCCCCCCTCCTCTCCCCCTCATTTCCCCCTCATGTCCCCCTCCTCTCCCCCTCATTTCCCCCTCCTCTCCCCCTCATTTCCCCCTCATTCCCCCTTCCTCTCCCCCTCATTCCCCCTCCTCTCCCCCTCATTCCCCCCTCCTCTCCCCCTCATTCCCCCCTCCTCTCCCCCTCATTCCCCCCTCCTCTCCCCTCATTCCCCCCCTCCTCTCCCCTCATTTCCCCCTCCTCTCCCCCTCATTCCCCTTCCGTCTCCTCCCCTCCCCTCCACTCTCCTCCCCTCTACTCTCCTCCCCTCTCCTCTCCTCTCCTCTCCTCCCCTCCCCTCCCCTCCCCTCCCATCTCCTCTCCTCCCCTCTCCTCTCCTCCCCTCTCCTCTCCTCTCCTCCCCTCTCCCCCTCCTCTCCCTCTCTCTCTCTCTCTCTCATCTCAATAGATGTTCCCCATGACCAACTCACCTGTTTCTGACTGCAAGGGACCTACATTTGTTTTAACTAATCTATTTCTCTTCACATAATCTATAAATACTTTTGCAGTCAGTTTTTATGTTCCCTGCCAGTTTTCTTTCATAATCTATTTTTCCTTTCCTAATCAAGCCCTTTGTCCTCCTCTGCTGGTCTCTGAATTTCTCCCAGTCCTCTGGTATGCTGCTTTTTCTGGCTACTTTGTACGCATCATCCTTTGTTTTGATACTATCCCTGATTTCCCTTGTTATCCACGGATGCACTACCTTCCCTGATCTATTCTTTTGCCAAACTGGGATGAACAATTGTGGTAGCTCATCCATGCAGTCTTTAAATGCCTTCCATTGCACATCCACCGTCAACCCTTTAAGAATCACTTGCCGGTCTATCTTGGCCAATTCACGTCTCATACCCTCAAAGTTACCTTTCTTTAAGTTCAGAACCCTCGTTTCTGACTTAACAATGTCACTCTCCATCCTAATGAAGAACTCGACCATATTATGGTCACTCTTGCCCAAGGGGCCCCCGCACAACAAGACTGCTAGCTAACCCTTCCTCATTGCTCAATACCCAGTCTAGAATAGCCTGCTCTCTCGTTGGTTCCTCTACACGTTAGTTTCGAAAACTATCCCGCATACATTCCAGGAAATCCTCTTCCTCAGCGCCCCAGCCAATTTGATTCACCCAATCTATATGTAGATAGAAACATAGAAACATAGAAAAATAGGTGCAGGAGTAGAGGCCATTCGGCCCTTCGAGCCTGCACCGCCATTCAATGTGACCATGGCTGATCATCCAACTCAGTATCCCGTACCTGCCTTCTCTCCATACCCTCTGATCCCGTTAGCCACAAGGGCCACATCTAACGCCCCCTTAAATATAGCCAATGAACTGGCCTCAACTACCTTCTGTGGCAGAGAATTCCAGAGACTCACCACTCTCTGTGTGAAAAATGTTTTTCTCATCTCGGTCCTAAAAGACTTCCCCCTTATCCTTAAACTGTGTGACCCCTTGTCCTGGACTCCCCCAACATCGGGAACAATCTTCCTGCCATCGGGAACAATCTAGCCTGTCCAACCCCTTAAGAATTTTGTAAGTTTCTATAAGATCCCCCCTCAATCTTCTAAATTCCAGCGAGTACAAGCCGAGTCTATCCAATCTTTCCTCATATGAAAGCCCTGACATCCCAGATTGAAGTCACCCATTATAACTGTTTTGCCTTTGTCGCACGCATTTCTAATTTCCTGTTTGATACCATCCCCAACTTCACTACTGTTAGGTGGCCTGTACACAACTCCCACTAGCGTTTTCTGCCCC
>CAUPSL010000260.1:7500-15229 GCA_963514005.1 Raja brachyura
TACCTTTATTAGCCAAGTATGTTTTGCAAGGTACGAGGAATTTGATTCGCCGTACAGTTAGAGCAATAAAGAGGAACGAGACACACAGAATATATTTTGAGATAAACTTCCACCACAGTGACTCCTCCAACATTCCCCACTGTGGTGGAAGGCGGAAAAACTAAGTTCCAGCTCTTCCCTTCTTTGTTCTCCAGCGGTCGGGGGCCTCAATGGACAACAGGTGCAGGAGTGGAGGCCATTCGGCCCTTCCAGCCAGCACCGCCATTCACTGTGATCACGACTGATCGTCCCCAATCAGTACCCTGTTCCTGCCTTCTCCCCATATCCCCTGACTCCCTCTCGCTATCTTTAAGAGCCCTATCTAGCTCTCTCTTGAAAGCATCCAGAGAACCGGCCTCCACCGCCCTCTGAGGCAGAGAATTCCACAGACTCACAACTCTCTGGGTGGAAAAGTGTTTCCTCGTCTCCGTTCTCAATGGCCGACCCCTTATTCTTAAACTGTGTGTGTGTGTGGCCCCTGGTTCTGGACTCCCCCAACATCGGGAACATGTTTCCTGCCTCTAGCGTGTCCAAGCCCTTAATAATCTTACATGTTTCAATGAGATCCCCCCTCATCCTTCTAAACTCCAGAGTGTACAAGCCCAGCCGCTCCATTCTCTCAGCGTATGACAGTCCCGCCATTATTCCTTCTCTGCGGAGTGATAGGTGGATACAGGTGGGGTTTTGTTTCCGAGAGGCAGATGTTTTTTTGTTAAATTTAGAGATACAGCGCAGAAACAGGGCGATGTTGTTGGTCCTCCCAACCTGGTCCTCCAGGCCGCTGTTGTTGGCCCTCCTAACCTGGTCCTCCCAGTCTCCAGAGGGCGCTGTTGCTGGTCCTCCCTGTCACCAGTAGGTGACATTGGTCCTCCCGCCCACCAGAGGGGCGCTGCCGTCGGTCCTCCCAGCCTGGTCATCTTGGCTGCTCCTCCCAGACCCCAGCTGGTCCACCAAACAACCAGAGGGCTGCTGACATTAGTCCTCCCAGCCACCAGAGGGCGCTGTTAATGCTCCTCACGGCCTGGTCCTCCCAGTGGATCCTTCCGGGCCACCAGATGGCGCTGACACTGGTCCTCCCAACATGGTCCTCCCAGCCTTCAGAGGGCACTGTGGACACAAGTCCTCCCAGCTGCTCCTCCCAGTCTGCCGAGAACGCTGCCGCCATAAGTCCTCCCACACTACAGTGGGCGCTGCTGTTGCTACTCTTCCCAGCAGTTCCTCCGGCCCTGCAGAGGGCACCGCCTACACTAGTCCTCCCAACTGGTCCTCCAGCCTGCAGAGGGTGCTGCCTACATGCTGACACAAGTCCTCCCAGCTGTTATCCTCCCACCCTCCAGAGGGCGCCGCCTACACTAGTCCTCCCAACTGGTCCGCAATCCTGCAGAGGGTGCTGCCATTGGTCCTCCCAGATGGTCCTCCCATCCTCTAGAGGGCGCTGCTGAGACTAGTCCTCCTAGCCGGTCCTCCGTTCCTCTAGAGTGCGCTGGAGCTGCTGCAGCTGCCGTTTGGGCATCCTTGTCCCCAGAGGGCGCTGCCTCTCATTAGTCCTCCCAGCCGGTCCTCCAGCCTGCAGAGGGTGCTGCATACATGCTGACACCGGTCCTCTCAGCCGGTCCTCCCACCCTCCAGATGGCGCTACTAGCACAAGGAGGCAGAGAGACAGACACACACTGGTCCTCCCAGAGACAATGGTCCTCCCTCCCTCCAGTGGGCGCTGCTGTTGCTAGTCCCAGTTGATCCTCCCACCCCCTAGAGGGTGCTGCTGATACCAGTCCTCCCAGCAGGTCCTCCAAGCCTGTACAGCGCATTGCTTTTGTTAGTCCTCCCAGCCTGGTCCTCCCACCCTCCAGTGGGCGCTGCCGACACCGGTCCTCCCACCCTCCATGGGGCGCTGCCTACACTGGTCCTCCCACTCTTTAGAGGGCGCTAGTAACACCGCTCCTCCACAGCCTGCCCTCCCACCCTTTAGAGGGCGCTGCCGACACCAGTCCTCCCAGCCTGGCCCTCCCACCCTCCAGTGGGCACCGCCCACACCGGTCCTCCCAGCCTGTCCTCCCACCCTTTAGAGGGCGCTGTGGACACAAGTCCTCCCACCCTGCATGGGGCGCTGCATACACCGGTCCTCCCACTCTTTAGAGGGCGCTGTGTAACACCAGTCCGCCACAGCCTGGTCCTCCCACCCTTTAGAGGGCGGTAGTAACACCAGTCCTCCCACCCTTTAGAGGGCGCTGTGGACACAAGTCCTCCCACACTCCAGAGGGCGCTGTTGGACACAAGTCTTCCCACCCTCCATGGGGCGCTGCATACACCAGTCCTCCCACCCTTTAGAGGGCGCTGTGTAACACCAGTCCTCCACAGCCTGGTCCTCCCACCCTTTAGAGGGCGGTAGTAACACCAGTCCTCCCACCCTTTAGAGGGCGCTGTGTAACACCAGTCCTCCACAGCCTGGTCCTCCCACCCTTTAGAGGGCGGTAGTAACAACAGTCCTCCCACCCTTTAGAGGGCGCTGTGTAACACCAGTCCTCCACAGCCTGGTCCTCCCACCCTTTAGAGGTCGGTAGTAACACCAGTCCTCCCACCCTTTAGAGGGCGCTGCGGACACAAGTCCTCCCACACTCCAGTGGGCGCTGCCGACACCAGTCCTCCACAGCCGGTCCTCCCACCTTCAGAGGGCGCTGCCGACACCAGTCCTCCACAGCCGGTCCTCCCACCTTTAGAGGGCGCTGCCGACACCAGTCCTCCACAGCCGGTCCTCCCACCTATAGAGGGCGCTGCCGACACGGGTCCTCCCAGCCGGTCCTCCCACCTTTAGAGGGCGCTGCCGACACCGGTCCTCCCAGGCGGTCCTCCAGCCTGCAGTGGCCGCTGGTGCTGTTGCTACGGCCGGGTCGGGCCGTGAGTTCGCCTTGGAGCGGCGGCGGCGGCGGAGGGAGGGAGGAGGGAGGAGAGACGGAGACGGACACACACACATCCACCATGGCGGCGGCGGCGGCGGCGGCGGCGCCTGCACCGGGAGCTCCGGGTCCTGTCCCGGGTCCCGGGGGGAAGCTGGGCGAGGAGAAGCTGAAGGAGATGGAGGCGGAGATGGCGCTGTGAGTCCGTGTGTGGGGGGGGGGGGGGGCGGGAGGACCGGCCGCAGCCTGGGAGGACCGGCTGGGAGGACCGGCTGGGAGGACCGGCCGCAGCGCCCCCTGCAGGCTGGGAGGGAGGACGGACCGGGCGGTGGCGGCAGTGACCGCGGTGACGTCAGTCGATCCGCCCCTCCCGTCCCCCCCCCACACACACACACAGCCCCGCCCACTGCCCGTAACCCCGCCCCCTCACACGCAACCGCCCCGCCCACTGAACATGGCACCGCCCCCTACCCATAGCCCCGCCCCCTCACCCCCCCCCCCACACACACACAGCCCCTCCCCTTGTCCATAGCCCCGCCCCTTGTCCATGGCCCCGCCTCCACACACACAGCCCCGCCCCTTGTCCATGGCCCCGCCTCCACACACACACACACACACACAGCCCCGCCCCTTGTCCATAACCCCGCCCCTCTCTCACACACACACACACAGCCCCGCCCCTTGTCCATAGTCCCGCCCCTTGTCCATGGCCCCACCCCTCTCCCACACACAGCCCCGCCCCTTGTCCATAGCCCCGCCCCTCTCTCACACACACGCACAGCCCCGCCCCTTGTCCATGGCCCCGCCCCTCTCTCACACACACACACACAGCCCTGCCCCTTGTCCATAGTTCCGCCCCTTGTCCATAGCCCCACCCCTCTCCCACACACAGCCCCGCCCCTTGTCCATAACCCCGCCTCCACACACACACAGCCCCGCCCCTTGTCCATAGCCCCGCCCCTCTCTCACACACACACACACACACAGCCCCGCCCCTTGTCCATAGCCCCACCCCTCTCTCACACCCACACACACACAGCCCCGCCCCTTGTACATGGCCCCACCCCTCTCCCACACACACACAGCCCCGCCCCTTGTCCATAACCCCGCCTCCACACACACGAGCCCCGCCCCTTGTCCATGGCCCCACCCCTCTCCCACACACACACAGCCCCGCCCCTTGTGCATAGCCCCACCCCTTGACCATAACCCCGCCTCCACACACACACAGCCCCGCCCCTTGTCCGTACGCCCGCCTCCTCACACACACACAGCCCCGCCCCGCCCCTTGTCCGTAGCCCTGCCCCTTGTCTGTAGCCCCGCCTCCTCACACACACAGCACCACCCCTTGTCCATAGCCCCGCCTCCTCACACACACACAGCCCCACCCCTAACCAGAACCCCGCCCTGCCCATAACCACACCCTCTGTCCATAGCTCCGCCCCCTCACACACTGCCCCGCCCACTAACCAAAACCCCGCCCCTTGTCCATAGCCCCACACACACGCACAGCCCCGCCCCTTTCCCCCAACCCCCCCCCCCCCCTCCACTCTCCCTCTGTCCCCCTCTGCCGCTCTCTGGCGCCACTGCTGGTGACCGGCGGCCACGGCACCACCCCCCCCCCTCCCCCCCCACATGCCCCCCTCTCTGGGTCCACCAATGGTCGCCAGCGCTCACTGTACTCCCATAGAAACATAGACAACAGGTGCAGGAAGAGGCCATTCGGCCCTTCGAGCCAGCACCGCCATTCAATGTGATCATGGCTGATCATCCAACTCAGTATCCCGTACCTGCCTTCTCTCCATACCCCCTGATCCCTTTAGCCACAAGGGCCACATCTAACTCCCTCTTAAATATAGCCAATGAACTGGCCTCAACTACCCTCTGTGGCAGAGAGTTCCAGAGACCCACCACTCTGTGTGAAAAACGTCCTTCTCATCTCGGTCCTAAAGGATTTCCCCCTTATCCTTAAGCTGTGACCCCTTGTTCTGGACCTCCCCAACATCGGGAACAATCTTCCTGCATCTAGCCTGTCCAACCCCTTAAGAATTTTGTAAGTTTCTATAAGATCCCCTCTCAATCTCCTAAATTCTAGAGAGTATAAACCGAGTCTATGCAGTCTTTGTTCATAAGACAGTCCTGACATCCCAGGAATCAGTCTGGTGAACCTTCTCTGCACTCCCTCTATGGCAAGAATGTCCTTCCTCAGATTTGGAGACCAGAACTGTACGCAATACTCTAGGTGTGGCCTCACCAAGACCCTATACGACTGCAGTAGAACCTCCCTGCTCCTATACTCAAATCCTTTTGCTATGAATGCTAACATACCATTCGCTTTCTTCACTGCCTGCTGTACCTGCATGCCTACTTTCAATGACTGGTGAACCATGACACCCAGGTCACGCTGCATCTCCCCTTTTCCTAATCGGCCACCATTCAGATAATAGTTCCTTCCTACACAAGTATATATCTAAGGGCCGGTCACGGTGGCGCAGCGGTAGAGTTGCCGCCTCACGGCACCAGAGACCCGGGTTCCATCCCGACCACGGGCGCTGTCTGTGCGGAGTTTGCACGTTCTCTCTCTCTCTCTCTCTCTCTCTCTCCCCGTGACCTGCGTGGGTTTTCTCCGGGCGCTCCGGTTTCCTCCCACACTCCACAAAGACGTGCGTGCGGGTTTGTAGGTCAATTGGCTTCTGGTAAAGATTGTAAATTGCCCCCTAGTGTGTGTGTGTGAGTGTGTGTGTGAGTGTGTGAGTGTGTGTGTGTGTGTGAGTGTGTGTGTGTGTGTGTGTGTGTGTGTGTGTGTGTGTGTGTGTGTGTGAGTGTGTGAGTGTGTGTGTGTGTGTGAGTGTGTGTGCGCGCGTGTGTCTGAGTGTGTGTGAGTGTGTGTGTGTGTGTGAGTGTGTGTGTGTGTGTGTGTGTGTGTGTGTGTGTGTGTGTGTGTGTGTGTGTGTGTGAGTGTGTGTGAGTGTGTGTGCGCGCGTGTGTCTGAGTGTGTGTGAGTGTGTGTGTGTGAGTGCGTGTGAGTGCGTGTGAGTGCGTGTGTGTGTGTGAGTGTGTGTGTGTGAGTGTGTGTGTGAGTGTGTGTGTGTGTGCGAGTGTGTGTGAGTGTGTGAGTGTGTGTGAGTGTGTGTGTGTGTGTGTGCGCGTCTGTGTGTGTGTGTGAGTGCGTGTGTGTGAGTGCGTGTGTGTGTGTGAGTATGTCTGTGTGTGAGTGTGTGAGTGTGTATATGTGAGTGTGTATATATGTGTATGTGTGTGTGTATACAAGCCGAGTCTTTTCAATCTTTCCTCATATGACAGTCCCGCCATCCCAGGGATCAATCTGGTGAACCTACGCTGCACTGCCTCAATCACAAGGATGGTGTTAGTGTGCGGGGATCGCTGGTCGGCACGGACTCGACGGGCCGAAGGGCCTGTTTTCCGCGCTGTGTCGCTGAACTAAACTAGTGCGTGAACGGGCGATCGCTGGTCGGGCTAGCACGGACTCGGTGGGGAAGGGCCTGTTTCCGCGCTGTATCTCTGAAGTAAAAAGGGAATAGTTGAAGCAGGGAGAGGAGGGCGAGAGTTTGGGGCCTGTTTCAAGATGGCCGACTTTTGCCTCCTGTCTCCGCGCTGGATCTCTGAACTAAACTGGTGCGTGAACGGGCGATCGATCGCTGGTCGGCTAGTACGGACTCGGTGGGCCGAAGGGCCTGTTTTCCCCGCTGTATCTCTGAACTATATGTATGTAAACCGAAGATAGACACAAAATACTGGAGTAACTCAGCGGGCCAGGCAGGCAGCGTCTCTGTGGAGAACGTGGACAGGTACAAAGTGCTGGAGTAACTCAGCGGGTCGGGCAGGCAGCGTCTCTGTGGAGAAGGAATAGGGGACAGTTCGGGTTGAGATTCTGAAGAAGGGTCTCGACCTGAAACGTCACCCATTCCTTCTCCACAGAGACGCTGACCTGTCTGTCCCGCTGAGTTACTCCAGTTTTTTGTGTCCTATCTCCTATCCATGTACCTGTCCAACTGTTTCTTAAACGTTGGGATAGTCCCCGCCTCAACCACCTCCTCCGGCAGCTCGTTCCATACACCCACCACCCTCGAAAAGTGTGGAAAAGTCGCCCCTCAGATTCCCATTCAATCTTTCCCCCTTCACCTTGAACCCGTGTCCTCTGGTCCTCGATTCCCCTACTCTGGGCAAGAGACTCTGTGCGTCTGTCTACCCGATCTATTCGCCTGGTGATTTTGTCCACCTCTATAAGATCGCCCCTCATCCTCCTGCGCTCCAAGGAATAGAGTCCCAGCCCTGCCCCAACCTCTCCCTGTAGCTCAGGCCCCTCGAGTCCCGGCAACATCCTCACAAGACCAGAGTTACCCAGGTTCCAGGATCTATTCCTTGGGCTTGTCATTATGGCTGGGTGAGATTTTATGGGCCGAAGGGCCTGTTCCTGTGCTGGTCTGCCTCTGTCTCTGTGTCAAAGGCACAACCTCCATTTTGCATGGTGCTAACTCCTCATTCTCGTCCCCTCTCCTCTCCTCCCCTCCTCTCCTCCCCTCCCCTCCCCTCTCCTCTCCTCTCCTCTCCTCTCCTCCCCTCTCCTCTCCTCTCCTCCTCCTCCTCTCCTCCCCTCTCCTCCCCTCCTCCCCTCCCCTCCCCTCTCCTCCCCTCTCCTCTCCTCTCCTCCCCTCTCCTCTCCTCTCCTCTCCTCTCCTCCCCTCTCCTCTCCTCCCCTCTCCTCCCCTCTCCTCCCCTCTCCTCCCCTCCCCTCTCCTCCCCTCTCCTCTCCTCCCCTCTCCTCTCCTCTCCTC
>CAUPSL010000261.1:0-18432 GCA_963514005.1 Raja brachyura
CACACACACACAGACACCATTAGTCTAGGTCAATAGACAATAGGTGCAGGAGTAGGCCATTCGGCCCTTCAAGCCAGCACCGCCATTCAATGTTATCATGGCTGATCTTCATCCGTGTGGCGTGCGCGGCCTAAAGTTGTCGGACAACTTGTTCTATTTGATCTTCCGTTTGTGCACTGTGTCGAGTCGATTGCATTAGTCGAAACAGGGCGGACCACGTGAAGGTTGCAATCTTCCACCCCATCATGGCTGACCATCCCCAATCAGTACCCCGTTCCTACCTTCTCCCCATATCCCCTGACTCCGCTATCTTTAAGAGCCCTATCTAGCTCTCTCTTGCAAGCGTCCAGAGAACCGGCCTCCACCGCCCTCTGAGGCAGAGAATTCCACAGACTCACAACCCTCTGTGTGAAAAAGTGTTTCCTCGTCTCCGTTCAAAATGGCCGACCCCTTATTCTTAAACATGGCCTAACGTGGGCCTCTGGTGCTGTGAGGCAGCAGCTCTACTAACTGCGCCAGCGTGCAGCCCACCTCATCTGTCCATTTCCTCCACGGATGCTGACTGACCCGCTGAGTTCCTCCGGCACTTTGTGGTTTTTTGCCCCCAGTTTCTGGCACCTGCAGTTCCAAGGTACAGTGAAAAGCTTTTGTTGCGTGCTAACCAGTCAGCGAAAGACAATACTTGATTACAATCGAGCCGTCCACAGTGTACAGATACAGGATGAAGGGAATAACGTTTAGTGCAAGGTAAAGCCAGCAAAGTCCGATCGAAGATAGTCCGAGGGTCTCCAATGAGGTGGATGGGAGGTCAGGACAGCTCTCTAGTCAACCTCATCTACTGCATCCGTTGCTCCAGATGCCAGCTGATCTACATCGGTGAGACCAAGCGGAGGCTGGGCGATCGTTTCGCCGAACACCTCCGCTCGGTCCGCAATAACCAACCCGACCTCCCGGTGGCTCAGCACTTCAACCCCCTCCCATTCCGTATCCGACCTCTCGGTCCTGGGCCTCCTCCACGGCCAGAGTGAGCAACACCGCAAGTTGGAGGAACAGCACCTCATATTCCGCTTGGGGAGTCTGCATCCTCTGGGCTTAAACATTGAATTTTCTCAATTCTGTTAACCCTTGCTGCCTCCTCCCCTTCCCACCTCTCCCTCAGCCCTCGGGCCCTGGCATTCCTTCTCTCTCTATCTCTCCCCCACCCAAGTCTCATTTTCACACCACAAACAGCTTACAATGGCCTGTTTCCTTTATCATCGATACTTTTTTGCATATCTTTCATTCATTGTTCTTTATCTCTCCACATCACCGTCTATATCTCTCGTTTCCCTGATCCCTGACCAGTCTGAAGAAGGGTCTCGACCCGAAACGTCGCCTATCTCCTTCGCTCCTTAGATGCTGCTGCACCCGCTGAGTTTCTCCAGCTTTTTGTGTAACCCTTGGTGAGAGGATGGTTCAGTTGCCTGATAACAGCCGGGAAGAAACTGTCCCTGAATCTGGAGGTGTGTGTGCGTTCGTTTTCACACTTCTGTACCTCTTGCCCGATGGGAGAGGGGAGAAGAGGGGGTGGCCGGGGGTGAGACTGGTCCGTGATGATGCTGCCGGCCTTGCCGAGGCAGCGTGAGGTGTCGATGGAGTAGATGGAAGGGAGGTTGGTTTGTGCGCGTGATGGTCTGGGCTGCTTCCGCGACTCTCTGCGATTCCTCGCGGGTCTTGGATGGAGATATTCCCAAACCTTGCTGTGATGCAGCGAATGGGGGGGGGGGGGGGCGAAAATTAAATGGGATCGGTATAGAGTCACAAAAACAGGCCCTTCAGCCCAACTCATGAGAGGAACAGATCGGGTAGATGCACAGAGTCTCTTGCCCAGAGTAGGGGAATCGAGGACCAGAGGACATAGGTTCAAGGTGAAGGGGAAGGTGCAGATTTAATAGGAATCCGAGGGCTAACTTTTACACACAGAGGGTGGTGGGTGTATGGAACGAGCTGCCGGAGGAGGTAGTTGAGGCTGGGACTATCCCAATGTTTAAGGAACAGTTAAGACAGGTACATGGACGGGTTTGGAGGGATGTGGGCCAAATGCGGGCAGGTGGGACTAGTGTAGCTGGGACATGTTGGCCAGTGTGGGCAAGATGGGCCGAAGGGCCTGTTTCCACGCAGTATCACCCTGTGACTCTAAAACACAGCCATGCCGACTTAAATCCCACCTGAACTAGTCCCAGTTACAGCTGTGAATGTGTGTGTGCGTTCGTGTGCCTGCGTGTACATATATATGTGTGTACACCCGTGACCGAGTGTGTGTGGAAGTGTACACATGTGTACAGAGTCGTGCAGCACGGAAACAGGCCCTTCGGCCCGACTGGTCCATGCCGGACAAAATGCCCCATCTAAATTAGGCCCCGTTTGCCCGCATTTGGCCCAAATCCCAAGTTCACTTTCAAATTTATTTGCCACAGGCACCGATATAATTTACCATTCAGCGTTACAATTTTCAAAAGGACGCAATACACAACACGATTTAAGACGGACATCCTTCACTGTGGTGGAAGCTAATACAGTTCAGACAGTCCACCTCCTCAATAGAGAATAGACAATAGGTGCAGGAGTAGAGGCCATTTGGCCCTTCGAGCCAGCACCGCCATTCAATGTGATCATGGCTGATCATTCCCAATCAGTACCCCGTTCCTGCCTTCTCCCCATATCCCCTCTCCGCTATCTTTAAGAGCCCTATCTAGCTCTCTCTTGAAAGCATCCAGAGAACCGGCCTCCACCGTCCTCTGAGGCAGAGAATTCCACAGACTCACCACTCTCTGTGAGAAAAAGTGTTTCCTCGTCTCTGTTCTAAACAGCTTACCCCTTATTTTTAAATTGTGTGTGTGTGGCCCCTGGTTCTGGACTCCCCCTCCTCCCTTGTCCACCCATGGTCCCCATAAACCTTTCCTATCCAAATGTTACTGTTTGAGGAAGGACATTCTTGCTATTGAGGCAGTGCAGCGTAGGTTCACCAGGTTAATTCCCGGGATGGCGGGACTGTCATATGCTGAGAGAATGGAGCAGCTGGGCTTGTACACTCTGGAGTTTGGAAGGATGAGAGGGGATCTTATTGAAACATATAAGATTGTTAAGGGTTTGGACACGCTAGAGGCAGGAAACATGTCCCCGATGTTGGGGGGAGTCCAGAACCAGGGGCCACACACACAGTTTAAGAATAAGGGGTAAACGATTTAGAACAGAGACGAGGAAACACTTTCTCCACCAGTCTGAAGAAGGGTCTCGACCCGAAACGTCACCTATCTCCTTCGCTCCTTAGATGCTGCTGCACCCGCTGAGTTTCTCCAGCTTTTTGTGTAACCCCCTTTTCTCACAGAGAGTTGTGAGTCTGTGGAATTCTCTGCCTCAGAGGGGGGTGGAGGCCGGTTCTCTGGATACTTTCAAGAGAGAGCTAGATAGGGCTCTTAAAGATAGCGGAGTCAGGGGATATGGGGAGAAGCCATGATCACATTGAACGGCGGCGCTGGCTCGAAGGGCCGAATGGCCTACTCCTGCACCTATTGTCTATTGCCTTATAGTATATAGTTTATTTATTGTCATTGTAACATGAACCATGTACAACGGAATTTAAAAATGTCAGCCAGTCAGTGCAACATTCAAACCATAAAAACTAACGATACATACAAGGTAAAATATTAAAAAAGATAAACAACTAAAATAAATATGAAATATAAAAACAGCCACGCATAAACACCCAACCCTACATCGTTCTGTCGATTTCACAGTGTACCAACCACAGTCCCTTAGTCCCCGCGTTCCTTGGCGGCTACATTTAGTGCCTTTATACCAGTGGGGTAAAAACTGTCTTTAAGTCTGTTTGTCCTTGTCCTTGTAGATCTGTACCGTCTGCCTGACGGCAACAGTTCAAACAGGGAGTGTCCTTTATAATATTCTGGGATTTTTTGATGCAGCGGGAACTGTGTAAGTCCTCCAAG
This sequence comes from Raja brachyura, assembly GCA_963514005.1. Next base: position 3,987 of record CAUPSL010000261.1, read on the forward strand.
GTAAGGAGAGGGCAGCCGACAATCCTCTGGGCGTTGTCAATGGCCCTCTGGAGCGCTTTCCTCCGAGCCGCTGTGCAGCTGGTGTACCACACGCATACACAGTATGTTAGGATGCTCTCAATGGAGCACCGATAAAAGGACGGCAGCAGCTTAACTACCTCCTCTAGTAGCAGCTCCCTCTGGGTGAAAATGGTGCCACTCAAGTTCTGATTAACAAGGGCTGGTCTCCGTGCACTGGCTAAGATAGCTGGGGGAAGCCTCCGCAAACTTGGACCAGCCCAGACCCTCCACTAAATCTACCCGACACCAAACGGCAGGCATTCGACAGTTCAATGACAGATTAAATGTCAGATTAAATATATTTTCACACATAAATTATGAATGAAGACAATAGACGCGGGTATTATAGGTACATTTAAAGGACAATTAGACAGGGACATGGAGAGAAGAGGTTTAGAGGGACATGGGCCAAATGGGTCTAGTTTAGACAATAGGTGCAGGAGTAGGCCATTCGGCCCTTCGAGCCAGCACCGCCATTCAATGTGATCATGGCTGATCATCCACAATAAGTACCCTGTTCCTGCCTTCTCCCTATATCCCCTGACTCTACCATCTTTAAGAGAAACATTTCATCCATCGAACGTGTCCAAAGACAAGCCGCTCGATTTGTTACTAACACCTACGAGAGAGAAGCGAGTGTCACCAAACTTCTGAATTCTCTGGGCGGGGGTGGAACCCTCTCCCCAACTGATCATCCCCAATCAGTACCCCGTTCCTGCCTTCTCCCCATATCCCCTGACTCCGCTATCTTTAAGAGCCCTGTCTAGCTCTCTCTTGAAAGCATCCAGAGAACCGGCCTCCACCGCCCTCTGAGGCAGAGAATTCCACAGACTCACCGCTCACAAGAAAATGTTTCAAATACAATCAATATTTTCTTATTCCTGTGGCAAACATATTAAGGATTAAATGAAAATAATAAATTAGTTAACTTTTTGAATATTTCATAATTGCGGATTAATAAACTGCGGATTATAAATGGCTTACCCCTTATTCTTAAACTGTGTGTGGCCCCTGGTTCTGGACTCGAAGGACCCAAAGGCCTACTCCTGTACCTTTCGTCTATTGTCTATTGTCTATAGCTCTTAGGGCTAACAGAATCAGGGGATATGGGGAGAAAGCAGGAACGGGGTACTGGTTTACCCCTTATTCTTAAACTGTGTGTGTGGCCCCTGGTTCTGGACTCCCCCCAACATCGGGGACATGTTTCCTGCCTCTAGCGTGTCCAAACCCTTAACAATCTTATATGTTTCAATGAGATCCCCTCTCATCCTTCTAAACTCCAGAGTGTACAAGCCCAGCCGCTCCATTCTCTCAGCGTATGACAGTCTCGCCAATCCGGGAATTAACCTTGTAAACCTACGCTGCATTCCCTCAATAGCAAGAATGTCCTGCCTCGGGCAGGTACAATAACATTTGGATAGGAAAGGTTTATGGGGACCATGGGTGGGCAAGGGAGGAGGGGGAGTCCAGAACCAGGGGCCACACACAGTTCTAGTTGAACTGGGCCTGTCCGCCCTGACGATTTTTCGGAGACTGCTGGCGTCATATCAGGGTCGCCAAAAGATTTTGAACATTTCAAAATCCAGCGGAGACGAAAAAAATGTCGCCACACTTAGAAAAACACCGCACGTCTATACGTTACCACGCTGCGAATTTTTCGGTGACCTGATACATCAATGACGCCGGCAGGTGCCGAAAAAAATCGGCAAGTTTGACAGGCCCTTGAGTTGAGCGTGAACAGCAGAACGAGACAGAATTCTAGGTTAATTCCTTGGGAGAATAGTTAACAATTTATACACAGTCTATACAGCGTTTACTTTTTTTAATCCCGAATGACCTTTGACAAATCCCATGATTCCTTGCGTTTATCGAGATACCGAACTCACTTATTCACTGGATGTTTTCAAGAGAGAGTCAGATATAAGGGGTAAGCCATTTAGAACGGAGACAAGGAAACACTTTTTCACCCAGAGAGATGTGAGTCTGTGGAATTCTCTGCCTCAGAAGGGGGTGGAGGCTGGTTCTCTGGATACTTTTAAGAGAGAGCTAGATAGGTTTGTGGTTCTTGGTTACTTGGTCCTCCAAAATATTCCAACTGGAATTTAAACTGGAGGTGGTGAAGGGAGGGGTTTAGCCAGAGAGGGTTATTGGGAAGAAAGTGCCACTTTAAATTTAGTTGCATCTGGCTGGGCAACCGTGGCTTGGTGGAGATTATTCCGTGCTTTAATAGTGCATGGAAAGAATGAATTGCTGTGCACATCTGTCTTTGAGGCTGGGACCACAAATTGGATCGAATGCCCTCGTCTGCTCCTAATTGGTTTGGGGTTGGTGTAGGTCTTGTGATCTATGTCTAGCTGACCATTTAACATTTTGTAAAAACAGGTCAAACGGTGAGCTTCACGTCTGTCTTGGAGAGGGTTCCAACCCGCCCAGAGAATTCAGAAGTTTGGTGACACTTGCTTCTCTCTCGTAGGTGTTAGTAACAAATCGAGCGGCCTGTCTTTGGGCACGTTCGATGGATGAAATGTTCCTCTTAAAGATAGTGGAGTCAGGGGATATAGGGAGAAGGCAGGAATGGGGTACTCAAAAAGCTGGAGAAACTCAGCGGGTGCAGCAGCATCTAAGGAGCGAAGGAGATAGGCGACGTTTCGGGTCGAGACCCTTCTTCAGACTGGTCAGGGATCAGGGAAACGAGAGATATAGACAGTGATGTGGAGAGATAAAGAACAATGAATGAAAGATATGCAAAAAAGTATCGATGATAAAGGAAACAGGCCGTTGTAAGCTGTTTGTAGTGTGAAAATGAGACTTGGGTGGGGGAGAGATAGAGAGAGAAGGAATGCCAGGGCCCGAGGGCTGAGGGAGAGGTGGGAAGGGGAGGAGACAGCAAGGGTTAACAGAATTGAGAGAATTCAATGTTTAAGCCCAGAGGATGCAGACTCCCCAAGTGGAATATGAGGTGCTGTTCCTCCAACTTGCGGTGTTGCTCACTCTGGCCGTAGAGGAGGCCCAGGACCGAGAGGTCGGATACGGAATGGGGGGGGGGGAGCTGAAGTGCTGAGCCACCGGGAGGTCGGGTTGGTTATCGCGGACCGAGCGGAGGTGTTCGGCAAAACGATCGCCCAGCCTCCGCTTGGTCTCACCGATGTAGATCAGCTGGCATCTGGAGCAACGGATGCAGTAGATGAGGTTGGAGGAGGTGCAGGTGAACCTCTGTCGGACTTGGAAGGACTGCTTGGGTCCCTGAAAGGAGTGGATGGGGGAGGTGAAGGGACAAGTGTAACATCTCTTGCGGTTGCAAGGGAAGTGCAAGGGAATGGGGTACTGATTGGGGATGATCAGCCATGATCACATTGAATGGCGGTGCTGGCTCAAAGGGCCGAATGGCCTACTCCTGCACCTATTGTCTATTTTCTATTGTCTTATCAGATCATTGATGCTTAACCTTAATTTCATCATCAGGCCTTGAATAACCAGAACTGTAAACATTGAGATCAATTTGGTTCTATCATCTCGAACAAAATTCCTGAAGATAGTTTCTCTCATTTAATTTAGTTACTGCAGAATCCTCAGATTGGACCATTCATAATTCATAATTAGCTGATTTTGTTTTTTTGATTAGTGAGGTTGGCGAAGATTACAAAGAGGTCTTTCTGCATTGTGTACAGGGCCCGGTTGAGACCACACCTGGAGTATTGTGTGCAGTGTTGGTCCCCTAATTTGAGGAAGGACATTCTTGCTATTGAGGGAGCCCAGCGTAGGTTCACTAGGTTAATTCCCAGGATGGCGGGACTGACATACGATAAACGAATGGATCGACTGGGCTTATATCCATTGGAATTTAGGATGAGAGGGGATCTTATAGAAACATATAAAATTAATAAGGGATTGGACAGACTAGATACAGGAAAAATGTTCCCCATGTTGGGGGAGTCCAGAACCAGGGGTCACACACAGTTTAAGAATAAGGGGTCATCCATTTAGGACTGAGATGAGAAAAATCGTTTTGACCCAGAGAGTTGTGAATCTGTGGAATTCCCTGCCTCATGAGGCAGTGGAGGCCAATTCACTGTTTATATTCAATAGAGAGTTAGATTTAGCTCTTAGGGCTAAAGGAATCAAGAGATATGGGGAGAAAGCAGGAACGGGGTACTGATTGAGGATGATCAGCCATTGAATGGCGGTGCTGGCTGGAAGGGCCGAATGGCCTACTCCTGCACCTATTTTCTATGTTTCTTATCTATGTACCTCCCTCTCCCCTGACATAGAAGGGTCTCGGCCCAAAACGTCGCCCATTCCTTCTCTCTAGAGATGCTGCCTGTCCCGCTGAGTTACTCCAGCGTTTTGTATCTGTCTCTGCACTCTGCTTCAGTGTTTCAACGGTACGTAATTGTCACATGTACAGAGCTACAGTGAAATATTTTGTCATACGGTTCAGTAGAACTATTACTAACACATAATCATAATATTAGCCAAGCATGTTTTGCAATATATGAGGAATTTGGTTTGGCATCGAAGCCCCTGAGTCGGGGCGATCGAAGCTCCCTGCGATTGGGGTGATCGAACCTCCTGCGGCTTGGAGCTCCCGAAGCCTGTCCCTAACCAAGGGACCGTGAGCTCCACGATGTTAAGTCCGCAATCTCCCGCGGTCGTAGCTCCCAAAGTCGATCCCTAACAAGAGGCTCCAGCTCCACGACGTTAGGCCGCAGGCTCCACGATATGGAAAAAGGCACTACTCCGTCGAGGAAAGAGATTTTAAAAAAGTTTCCCCCACCCCCCACATATAATACAAAACTAAAGATAAACTAAAACATACGTTTTACCACGAACTAAAAACACAAAGAGGAAAAAAAACAGACAAACCGTTGGCGAGGCAGCCATTGTTTGGCCCCCCCTTAAGCACATCTTATTTTTTTGTTAAGTTTTTTTTTAGTTAGAAGCAATCACATAATTTTTAAAAAAAGATACGTGTTCATTGTTGACTTGATAAAAATCATTTTGTTCTTTGTAGACATACATAATCAGTATTATTTATGTTAATCCTTGCTTAATAATTGTGCTTCTATATTATTTTTGTTTTCCATTTTTTATAAAGGTAGAAAATAGTGGAAAAAGATTAAACAAAAAAATATATATACATACACATATACATATATATATATATATATAAATTTATAATATCAAGATAGTGATCTTTTATCATATGTCAGTCCCGCCATCCTGGGAATTAATATAAATATATACATACATATATATATATATACACATATATATTTATATATATATATATAAAAAGTTGGGAAAGAATGGAGTATTCTACAGATTTTACATCGTTGGATATATATCCGCGTTTTATGAAATGTACTACTTCATCTAATCTTCGAGTCTGGTTTCAGTCGGGTTCTCGTGCCGAACCAGTTTGCCCCTTCAAATATTCAAGAAATGGGGGCCATATTGTTTTAAATAGTTCTTGTTTGTCCATTAAGACAAATCTTAATCTTTCCAAATATAGGGTCTCCGACATTTCTGTGGTCCACATTTTAATTGTGGGGGTTATAGAGCCTTTCCAAAATTTTAATATTAATTTTTTCCCAATTATTAAACTGGGATGTCAGGACTGTCTTATGAACAAAGACTGCATAGACTCGGTTTATACTCTCTAGAATTTAGGAGATTGAGAGGGGATCTTATAGAAACTTACAAGATTCTTAAGGGGTTGGACAGGCTAGATGCAGGAAGATTGTTCCCGATGTTGGGGAGGTCCAGGACAAGGGGTCACAGCTTAAGGATAAGGGGGAAATCCTTTAGGACCGAGATGAGAAGGAATTTTTTCACACACAGAGTGGTGGGTCTCTGGAACTCTCTGCCACAGAGGGTAGTTGAGGCCAGTTCATTGGCTATATTTAAGAGGGAGTTAGATGTGGCCCTTGTGGCTAAGGGGATCAGAGGGTATGGAGAGAAGGCAGGTACGGGATACTGAGTTGGATGATCAGCCATGATCATATTGAATGGCGGTGCAGGCTCGAAGGGCCAAATGGCCTCTACTCCTGCACCTAATTTCTATGTTTCTATGTTTCTATAATCAATTAAAATTATTTGATTCGAAGTAATGAATTGATTTGGTTCCGTTATTCCTAATATTATTAATTTTGAGTCAGGAGCCAGTTTGGTATTGACGACTTCTGAGTTTATCTTTAAGCACATCTTAAATACTGGCCTTTATTCCTTGGAGCGCAGGAGACTGAGTGGCGAACTTATGGAGGTGCAAAATCATGAGAGGAATAGATCGGGTAGGTTCTTGCCCAGAGTAATCATAGAAACATAGAAAAATAGGTGCAGGAGTAGGCCATTCGGCCCTTCGAGCCTGCACCGCCATTCAATATGATCATGGCTGATCATCCAACTCAGTATCCCGTACCTGCCTTCTCTCCATACCCCCTGATCCCTTTAGCCACAAGGGCCACATCTAACGCCCTCTTAAATATAGCCAATGAACTGGCCTCAACTACCTTCTGTGGCAGAGAATTTCAGAGACCCACCACTCTCTGTGTAAAGAATGTTTTCCTCATCTCGGTCCTAGAGGAATTCCCCCTTATCCTTAGACTGTGACCCCTTGTTCTGGACTCCCCCAACATCGGGAACAATCTTCCAGCATCTAGCTTGTCCAACCCCTTAAGAATTTTGTAAGTTTCTATAAGATCCCCCCTCAATCTTCTAAATTCCAGCAAGTACAAGTCGAGTCTATCCAGTCTTTCTTCATATGAAAGTCCTGACATCCCAGGAATCAGTAGGGGAATCGAGGAACAGATGACATGGGTTTAAGGTAAGGAGGGGGGAAAGATTGAACAGGAACCTAGATGAATGTACATTCTTTTATCCAATTTGGTTCAGTTTATTGTCCCGTGTACCTAAGAACAGTGACAAGATTTGTTGTTGCATGCTATCCGGCCAGTGGAAAGACTGTACACGATTATAATCGAGCCGTCCACAGTGTACAGATACGGGATAAAGGGAGTGACGTTTAGTGCAAGATAGAGTCTGATTAAGGATAGTCTGAGGCAGACAAAAATGCTGGAGAAACTCAGCGGGTGAGGCAGCATCTACGGAGCGAAGGAATAGGCGACGTTTCGGATTGAGACCCTTCCCTAATGAGGTAGACAATAGACAATAGACAATAGGTGCAGGAGTAGGCCATTCGGCCCTTCGAGCCTAGAGAACTCTACACTTACAGCAACTGGGACTTGAAAATGGCGCCAAATCTGTCCACTGTCCATATCATTCTAAACCTTTCCTATCCATGTACCTGTCCAAATATATTTTAAATGCTCTTATAGACAATAGACAATAGGTGCAGGAGTAGGCCATTCAGCCCTCCAAGCCAGCACCGCCATTCAACGTGATCATGCTGATCATCCCCAATCAGTGCCCCGTTCCTGCCTTCTCCCCATATCCCCTGACTCCGCTATCTTTAAGAGCCCTATCTAACTCTTTCTTGAAAGCATCCAGAGAACCGGCCTCCACCGTCCTCTGAGGCAGAGAATTCCACAGACTCACCACTCTCCGGGAGAAAAAGTGTTTCCTCGTCTCCGTTCTAAATGGCTTACCCCTGATTCTTAAACTGTGTGTGGCCCCTGGTTCTGGACTCCCCCAAACATCGGGATCATGTTTCCTGCCTCTTGCGTGTCCAAACCTTTAAAGATAGCAGATGCAGGGGATATGTGGAGAAGGCAGGAACGGGGTAATGATTGTGGATGATCAGCCATGATCATATTGAATGGTGGTGCTGGCTTGAAGGGCCGAATGGCCTCCTCCTGCACTTATTGTCTATTGTCTATAAGAGCATTTAAAATATATTTGGATAGGTACATGGATAGGAAAGGTTTAGAATGATATGGACAGTGGACAGATTTGGCGCCATTTTCAAGTCCCAGTTGCTGTAAGTGTAGAGTTCTTGGCCTGACTACAAAGGCCCGTTGTCATGGCGACGATGCAGGGTGGGCCTAGCACTGGTGTTGGTGTCCTCCGCCTCCAGGGTCGCCAACTTTTCCACTCCCAAATAAGGGACAAAAGGTTAAAACACGGGGACAAAATTCCCGACGGCATTTCGTTGACCGACTGGGCTGTGGCTGGGTGAACGATGAGTTGGCCCCGGGTGCTGGACTGCACTTTATATATTTTTAAGGGGAAACTAAGCCATGTCTGGATATTTTTAAGGCAGAGTTCGATAGATTCTTGATTAGTGCGGGTTTCAGAGGTTATGGGGAGAAGGCAGGCGAATGGGGTTCAGAGGGATAGATAGATCAGCCATGATTGAATGGCGGAGTAGACTTGATGGGCCGAATGGCCTCATTCTACTCCTATCACTTATGATGCTTTAACTTTAAGATTTAATGGGAATCTGAGGGGTAACTTTTTCACACAATGGGTGGTGGCTGTATGGAACGAGCTGCCGGAGGAGTTAGTGGAGCCAGGGACTATCCCAACATTTAAGAAGCAGTTGGACAGGTACATGGATAGGGCAAGTACATGTAAGGATATGGACCACATGCTCAAGAAGGAACTGCAGATGCTGGAAAATCGAAGGTAGACAGAAATGCTGGAGAAACTCAGCGGGTGAGGTGGCATTTATGGAGTGAAGGAAATAGGTGACGTTTTGGGCCCTGTTTGGCCAGATGCAGGCAGGTGGGACTAATGCAGCTGGGACATGTTGGTAGGTATGGGCATGTTGGGCCGAAGGGCCTGTTTCCCCACTGTATCACTCTATAACTAGTGTGAATGGCTGGTCAATGGACAATAGACAATAGGTGCAGGAGTAGGCCATTCGGCCCCTCGAGCCAGCACCGCCATTCAATGTGATCACGGCTGATCATCCCCAATCAGTACCCCGTTCCTGCCTTCTCCCCATATCCCCTGACTCCGCTATCTTTAAGAGCCCTATCTATCGAGCCACTCTGTTGGCCGAAGGGCCTGTTTCCACACTGGATCACAAAATAAAACTATAAGTAGTTGGTTCAGGCACTATAACTGCATTTAACACAGTCTAAGGCAGATGCACGCATGAGAAAGGTTTCGAGGGATATGGGCCAAACGTGGCCAGGTGGGACTAGCGTGGATGCTGCATTTTGGTCGGCATGGGCAAGTTGGGCCGAAGGGCCTGTTGAATCCTCCACAGCTTGTGACTGTTCACCTGCTGTTTCTACAGGCCGCCACCAGGAGTCACTGCCACCCGTGCGTTTCACCTGAACCACCTTCCCGATGGCAGGAATGAACTGGGACCCAGTGTCAACGGTCCCACACAGAACAGTGACATTCTTACTGACAGCAGCACGGCAGATGTGTAGACACGTGTAGGAAGGAACTCCAGATGCTGGTTTTAACTGAAGACAGACACAAAATGCTGGAGTAACTCAGCGGGACAGGCAGCATCTCTGGAGAGAAGGAATGGGTGACGTTTTGGGTCGAGACCCTTCTTCAGTAGAATTTATATATATGTATTTATAATATAATACACACACAAATATATGTACACATATATGCAAAAAATGTGTGTGTGTGTACACACACATGTAACCATATTGACATATGTCTGTAGTTTTGTCTTTTTGCACTATTATTGTTTGTTTTAAGTGTATGTGTGTGTGTGTGTGCGAGTCTGTATATATATACATATACATGTGTATGTTTGAGTGCGTGTGAGTGTGCATGTGAGTTTGTGTGTGAGTGTGAGTGTGTGCGTGCGTGGATGTGTGCGTGTGTGTGAGTGTGCATGCACGTGAGTGTGTGTGCGTGAGTGCGTGTGACTCTGTGTGCGTGTGAGTGTGCTTGTGCATGTGACTGTGTGCACGTGAGTGTGCGTGTGTGTGAGTGCACGCGTGAGTGTGTGTGTGTGCACGTGAGTGTGTGTGACGGTGTGTGTGTGCATGTGAGTGTCTGTGTGCATGTGAGTGTGCGTGTGTACGAGTGAGTGTGCGTGTGACTGAGTGTGTGCGTGAGTGCGTGTGACTGTGTGTGTGTGTGTGTGTGTGTGTGAGTGTGTGCGTGCATGTATGTGTGCGTGTGAGTGTGCATGACATGAGTGTGTGTGCGTGAGTATGTGTGAGTATGCATGTGTGTGTGAGTGTGCGCGTCAGTGTGTATATATATATATATATATACCCACACACACACACAAACATGCACATTAAAACAAACAATAACAGTGCAAAGAGACAAAACTATTTAGACAAATGTCTACATAGTTCAGATTATTTGAGGTTTGCAGTAACATAGAAACATAGAGTTTGCACGTTGTGTTCGCACCCTGACCACAAACTCTTTGAGTCACTTCCTTCCAGAAGGCGACTCTGGACTGTCAAAGCCGCCACTGCCAGACATATAGAAACAGAGAAACATAGACAATAGGTGCAGGAGTAGGCCACTCGGCCCTTCGAGCCTGCACCGCCATTCAATATGATCATGGCTGATCATCCAACTCAGTATCCCGTACCTGCCTTCTCTCCATACCCCCTGATCCCCTTAGCCACAAGGGCCACATCTAACGCCCTCTTAAATATAGCCAATGAACTGGCCTCAACTACCCTCTGTGGCAGAGAGTTCCAGAGACCCACCACTCTCTGTGTGAAAAAAGTCCTTCTCATCTCGGTCCTAAAGGATTTCCCCCTTATCCTTAAGCTGTGACCCCTTGTCCTGGACCTCCCCAACATCGGGAACAATCTTCCTGCATCTAGCCTGTCCAACCCCTTAAGAATTTTGTACGTTTCTATAAGATCCCCCCTCAATCTCCTAAATTCTAGAGAGTATAAACCGAGTCTATCCAGTCTTTTTTCATAAGACAGTCCTGACATCCCAGCATCTTTCCACGAGCAGTAGCTCCACTCAATAACTGGGTGTTCAAGTTGCTGAACCAGGCCGTGATGCAACCGGTCAATATATTCTCTACCGTGGAGATTGTCGGAGTTCAAGAGAGTTTTCTTGTAGACAAGGATCTCGAGGCGTCTCATCTCGATGGGCTTTCTCCACGATGGCATCGATGCCCCATGTCCAGGACTGATCTTCAACCCTGCTGTTTCGAACCCCTTTCTCCAACAAGTACCCGTTTGACTTCACGCCGACACACACACACACAGCCGCTCGGTACCTGTGGATACAAAGAACTGCAGGTGCTAGTTTAACAAAAAAAAGACACAAAGTGCTGGAGTAACTCAGCAGGTCAGGAAGTATCTCTAGAGATACTGAAGTGACACCTATATCAATCACACCCCTCCTCCCCTCCCACTTGCTGGGGGGGGAAGAGGACAGAGGGAGGTGGAGGCCGGTTTCAAGGGCTCTTAAAGATTTTTCTCACAGAGAGTTGTGAGTCGGTGGAATTCTCTGCCTCAGTGGAGGCCGGTTCTCTGGATACTTTCAAGAGAGAGCTAGATAGGGCTCTGGATCCAGTGTGGAAACAGGCCCTTCGGCCAACTGAGTGGCTCGATAGATGGGGCTCTTAAAGATAGCGGAGTCAGGGGATATGGGGAGAAGGCAGGAACGTGGTACTGATTGGGGATGATCAGCCATGATCACATTGAATGGTGGTGCTGGCTCGAAGGGCCGAATGGTCTACTCCTGCACCTATTGTCTATTGAGGGGAAATCCTGCCCACATACCCCACGGCTGGGGGTGGGGTGGGGAGGGCTAGGTAAATCTCACCCACCCCCCGCTGAATATAGAAGTTCGGAGGTCATGTTGCAGTTGTATAAGACATTGGTGAAACCGCATTTAGAATATTGTGTTCAGTTCTGGGCACCGTTATAGGAAAGATATTTTCAAGCTTGAAAGGGTTCAGAGGAGAATTACAAGGATGTTGCCGGGACTTGAGGGTGTGAGCTACAGGGAGAGGTTGAGCAGGCTGGGTCTCTATTCCCTGGAGCGCAGGAGGATGAGGGGAGATCTTATAGAGGTGTACAAAATCATGAGAGGAATAGATCGGGTAGAGTGTCTTGCCCAGAGTTGGGGAATCGAGGACCAGAGGACACGGGTTGAAGGTGAAGGGGAAAAGATTTAATAGGAATCTGAGGGGTAACTTTTTCACACAGAGGACGGTGGGTGTATGGAACGAGCTGCCGGAGGAGGTAGTTGAGGCTGGGACTATCCCAACGTTTAAACAACAGTTAGACAGGTACATGGATGGGACAGGTTTGGAGGGATATGGTCCAAGTGCAGGCAGGTGGGACAAGTGTAACTGGGACATGTTGGCCGGTGTACACCTGTAAGGGGAGGGGAGAGAGAAAGAGGGGGAGAGGGAGAGAGATAGAGTGTGTGAGGGAGAGAGAAAGAGAGAGTGTGTGAGAGAGGGTGAGAGAGAGAGGGGGGGGTAGGGAGAGTGTGAGTGAGAGAGAGAGAGAGTGTGAATGAGTGAGTGAGAGAGAGAGAGGAGAGAGGGAGAGGGAGAAGGGCGACAGAGAGAGAGAGAGAGGGGGAGAGAGAGGGGGGGAGAGGGTGAGGGGGAGAGGGGAGAGGGGGAGAGTGCATGCGTGAGTGAGTGAGTGAGTGAGTGAGTGAGAGAGACGGGGAGAGAGAGTGTGAGTGTGATAGTGTGAGTGATAGAGAGTGTGTGAGTGAGAGTGTGTGTGAGTGAGAGTGAGAATGAGAGTGAGAGTGTGAGAGAGAGAGAGAGAGAGAGAGAGAGAGCATGAGCAATCCTATAGCAATCTATATCCAAGATCCTATAGTTTGTTTAAGAAGGAACTGCAGATGCTGGAAAATCGAAGGTAGACAAAAGTGCTGGAGAAACTCAGCGGGTGCAGCAGCATCTATGGAGCGAAGGAGATAGGCGATGTTAACATAGAAACATAGAAATTAGGTGCAGGAGTAGGCCATTCGGCCCTTCGAGCCTGCACCGCCATTCAATATGATCATGGCTGATCATCTAACTTAGTATCCCGTACCTGCCTTCTCTCCATACCCTCTGATCCCCTTAGCCACAAGGGCCACATCTAACTCCCTCTTAAATATAGCCAATGAACTGGCCTCAACTACCCTCTGTGGCAGAGAGTTCCAGAGACCCACCACTCTCTGTGTGAAAAAATGTTTCGGGTCGAGACCCTTCTCCAGACAATAAGTTGCTATAATGTGAGGGAGGGAGAGAGAGAGAGAGTGTGTGAGTGTGAGAGAGAGGGTGAGAGAGAGGGAGAGAGAGAGAGAGAGGGAGAGAGAGAGGGAGAGAGAGAGGGAGAGCGAGAGGGAGAGAGAGAGAGAGAGAGAGAGGGGGAGAGGGCATGAGTGAGTGAGTGAGAGAGACGGGGAGAAATTTCGTTCAGACCGAAAGGTCCGAATGACAATAAAGGTAAATCTGAATCTGACAATGGTGTAGGATCTTTGAGTGTGTGAGTGTGTGAGAGAGAGAGAAGGACACCCCATGTACAGAGGGGGAACAAACTTGACATCCCCCCTCCCACGTGTAGGGGGGGAGATCCTGACATCCCCCTCCCACGTGTAGGGGGGAGATCCTGACATCCCCCTCCCACGTGTAGGGGGGAGATCCTGACCGCCCCCTCCCACGTGTAGGGGGGAGATCCTGACCGCCCCCTCCCACGTGTAGGGGGGAGATCCTGACATCCCCCTCCCACGTGTAGGGGGGAGATCCTGACATCCCCCTCCCACGTGTAGGGGGGGAGATCCTGACCGCCCCCTCCCACGTGTAGGGGGGGAGAACTTGACATCCCCCTCCCACGTGTAGGGGGGGAGATCCTGACCGCCCCCTCCCACGTGTAGGGGGGAGATCCTGACATCCCCCTCCCACGTGTAGGGGGGGAGATCCTGACCGCCCCCTCCCACGTGTAGGGGGGGAGAACTTGACATCCCCCTCCCACGTGTAGGGGGGAGATCCTGACATCCCCCTCCCACGTGTAGGGGGGGAGAACCTGACCGCCCCCTCCCACGTGTAGGGGGGAGATCCTGACCGCCCCCTCCCACGTGTAGGGGGGGAGAACTTGACATCCCCCTCCCACGTGTAGGGGGGAGATCCTGACCGCCCCCTCCCACGTGTAGGGGGGGAGATCCTGACCGCCCCCTCCCACGTGTAGGGGGGGAGATCCTGACCGCCCCCTCCCACGTGTAGGGGGGGAGATCCTGACATCCCCCTCCCACGTGTAGGGGGGGAGATCCTGACCGCCCCCTCCCACGTGTAGGGGGGGAGATCCTGACCGCCCCCTCCCACGTGTAGGGGGGAGATCCTGACCGCCCCCTCCCACGTGTAGGGGGGAGATCCTGACCGCCCCCTCCCACGTGTAGGGGGGGAGAACTTGACATCCCCCTCCCACGTGTAGGGGGGAGATCCTGACATCCCCCTCCCACGTGTAGGGGGGGAGAACCTGACCGCCCCCTCCCACGTGTAGGGGGGAGATCC
>CAUPSL010000262.1:5000-7500 GCA_963514005.1 Raja brachyura
TCTCTCTCTCTCTCTCTCTCTCTCTCTCCCTGTCCCTCTCCCTCTCTCCCTCTCCCTGTCCCTCTCTCTCTCTCTCTCTCCCTGTCCCTCTCCCTCTCTCCCTCTCCCTGTCCCTCTCTCTCTCTCCCCCCCTCTCTCTCTCCCTCTCTCTCTGTCTCTCTCTCTCTCTGTCCCTCTGTCCCCCTCTCTCTCTCTCCCTCTCCCCCTTTCTGTCCCTCTCCCTCTCTCTCTGCCCCTCTCCCTCTCTCCCTTTCTGTCCCTCTCTCTCTGTCCCTCTGTCCCTCTCTCTCTCTCCCTCTCCCTCTCCCTCTGTCCCTCCCTCTCTCTCCCTCTCCCTCTCTCTCGCAGCCTCTCTAATTTATGGGACGCATAGTTCCAGCCACTCTCCAAGGTACCCTGGCAACTGGGATACAAAGGAGAAGAGAAGAGAAGAGAAGAGAGAGAGAGGGAGAGGGGGAGGGGGGGAGGGTGGGGGGGGGGGTTTCAAAAATATTCAAGGAGAAATAGCTGGACAGCTTAAAGCGACAACAAAGTCTGTGGGTTTAGTGTCGTTCAGTTTGGAGATACAGCGCGGAAACAGGCCCTTCGGCCCACCGGGTCCGAGCCGACCAGCGATCCCCGCACACTAACACTACCCTACACACACCGGGGATAGCTTACAATTTACACCAAGCCAAATTAACCTACAAACCCGCACGTCTTTGGAGTGTGGGAGGAAACCGGAGCACCCGGAGAAAACCCACGCAGGTCACGGGGAGAACGTACAAACTCCGTACGGACAGCACCCGTGGTTGGGATCGAACCCGGGTCTCTGGCGCTGTGAGGCAGCAACTCTATAGATGTATCAGTCCCAGGGACGGGGAGGGGGGGGACAGGAAGGAACTGCAGATGCTGGTTTATGTCCATGGCAGACACACAGAGTGCCGGAGTAACTCAGCGGGTCAGGCAGCATCTGTGGAGAACATGGATGGGTGACGTTTCACAGAGTGCTGGAGTAACTCAGCGGGTCAGGCAGCATCTGTGGAGAACATGGATAGGTGACGTTTCACAGAGTGCTGGAGTAACTCAGCGGGTCAGGCAGCATCTGTACTGCTGTGCCCATATTCTTGTGAATTGGTTTGGGGGTGGGTGAGAGGCACAGGGAGGGAGAATTGTCAGAAGCCTAGGGGTATCATTGGGGTACCGCCCCCCCTTTCCCCACCCTGTATCTTGTGCACAACAGTAATCAGCTTGTACTCGCTAGAATTTAGAAGATTGAGGGTATTACGTACAGGATTGGTCTGTACGATGGTGAACATTGCTGAATTGAGTATAGGAGCAGGGAGGTTCTACTGCAGTTGTACAGGGTCTTGGTGAGGCCACACCTGGAGTATTGCGTACAGTTTTGGTCTCCTAATCTGAGGAAAGACATTCTTGCCATAGAGGGCGTACAGAGAAGGTTCACCAGACTGATTCCTGGGATGGCAGGACTTCCATATGAAGAAAGACTGGATAGACTCGGCTTGTACTCGCTAGAATTTAGAAGAATGAGGGGGGGATCTTATAGAGGCTTACAAAATTCTTAAGGGGGTTGGACAGGCTAGATGCAGGAAGATTGTTCCCGATGTTGGGGAAGTCCAGGACAAGGGGTCACACAGTTTAAGGATAAGGGGGAAGTCTTTTAGGACCGAGATGAGAAGATCATTTTTCACCCAGAGAGTGGTGAGTCTGTGGAATTCTCTGCCACAGAAGGTAGTTGAGGCCAGTTATATTTAAGAGGGAGTTAGATGTGGCCCTTGTGGCTAAAGGGATCAGGGGGTATGGAGAGAAGGCAGGTACGGATCAGCCATGATCATATTGAATGGCGGTGCAGGCTGGAAGGGCCGAATGGCCTACTCCTGCACCTATTGTCTATGTTTCTATGTTTCTATGGACAACAATGCCAAACCACATGCAGATGTGTATGGTACAGGACATGATGCCGTGTGTCTGCGTGGAGTTCGCACGTTCTCCCCGTGTCCGGGCGCTCCGGTTCACTCCCACACTCCAAAGACGTGCGGGTTGGTCAGTTAACTGGCCCCCCCCCCCTGTAAATTGCCCTCTAGTGTGTAGAGGGTGGATGGGAAAGAGAGGAGAGCTTAGAACTAGGGTGTGAACCGGTGGTCGATGGTCGGTGTGGATTGGATGGGCCGAGGGGCCTTATTCTAAGCTGTATATTTCAATAGACCACAGGTGCAGGAGGAGGCCATTCGGCCCACCGAATCCACACCGACCAATTAGACAATAGACCACAGGTGCAGGAGTAGGCCATTCGGCCCACCGAATCCACACCGACCAATTAGACAATGGACCACAGGTGCAGGAGGAGGCCATTCGGCCCACCGAATCCACACCGACCAATTAGACAATAGACCACAGGTGCGGGAGGAGGCCATTCGGCCCACCGAATCCACACCGACCAATTAGACAATAGACCACAGGTGCAGGAGTAGGCCATTCGGCCCACCGAATCCACACCGAC
>CAUPSL010000262.1:15000-39463 GCA_963514005.1 Raja brachyura
GGACAAAACTCTGAACATTAATATCCCTCCATCTGTTATTTGCACTTTATTAATTTATTAATTCATGTGTGTATTTATGTATAGAATGGTATATGGACACACTGATCTGTTTTGTAGTCAATGCCGACTATGTTCTGTGTTAAAGAAGGAACTGCAGATGCTGGAGAATCGAGGGTACACAAAAGGCTGGAGAAACTCAGTGGGTGCAGCAGCATCTAAGGAGCGAAGGAGATAGGCGACGTTTCGGGTCGAGACCCTCTTCAGACCATTATGTTCCGTTGTGCTGAAGCAAAGCAAGAATTTCATTGTCCTGTCTGGGACACATGACAATAAACTCTTTTGACTTTGACTTGACTTTAAATTCCGCGGTTCAAGCAGCCCAAACTGCGGTCCAGCAGTCCAACTGCAGCGTCTAGGCGAACTGGGGCTCCGGTGTTAGAGCCCCCGGCGGACGATGGTAAGTCTCGTGGCCGCTAACCCGCGCCGGGCGATGTTAGGCTCCGCTCCGTGTCCATTAAACCGCGCGATTCCAGCGGGGGAAGTTGCCGTTGTGGGAGGCAACTCCGACAAGCCGTCTCCCACCAGGAACCTGGAGCTCCCGATGTTCCTGCCCACCGGGCCTGCAGCCAGAGCTTCCGAAGCTCCAAAGTCGGGTCGCAGCTGAGCGCCACCACAGCTCCCCCCCCCCCCCCCCCCCCCAGCTCCAAAGACGGCCGGCTCCTCAATGTCTGGTCCGCAGGCTCTGTGACTGGGGCCCTCAGGCTGGTCCCGGCCGGCTCCACGATGTTAGGCCCAACGACACTGGAGACCAGACAGAGGAAAAGTTGTGTCCCTGTACAGGGAAGAGACTAACGTTCCCCCCCCCTCCACCCCCCACATATACACAGCTAAAAAATAATAAAAACTAAGCTCAAAACATACATTTAACAAGATTTTAAAAAATTTAAAAAAGACGGACAACTGCAGTCGAGCTGCCGCACCCACTTTGTAAATATTGGTGTGTGAATTCAGCGGTAAATTGTGAATATTGGCTCAACAGTGAATTCAGTGGTAAATTCAAGGCGGATCTCAACAAAATACAATATTCAATTCAATATTTATTACTTGTCATTCGAGCCTCAGTGAGGCTCAAATGAAATTCTGTTTCTACAGCCACACAAACAAAACAATTCCTACAGGACATACAGAAAATCCAATTCACACAAACATCCATCACAGTGAATCTCCTCCGCACTGTGATGGAGGGCAAAGTCTTCTCTCTCCCCTGCACCATTTCTCTCCCGATATTGAAGCCCCAGGCGGACCATGTTAAGTCCTATGGCCATTTAAGGCTGTGCCTGGCGTGTATGGCCCCGCTCCAGGCCCAAAAGTCACAAAGTTAGAGCCCCCGGCGGGCGATGGTAAGTCCCACGGCCATTTTAGGCCGCGCCGGGCGATGTACGGCTCCACTCCAGGCCTAAAAGTCACAAGTTGGAGCCCCCGGCGGGCGTTAGAATATCCCGCGGCCATTAAAGCCGCGCCGGGCGATGTACGGCCCCGCTCCGGGTCGTTCCAACCCCGCGACACGGGCGGGAGAAGTTGCATTGTGGGAGCTCCGGAGAGCGGTCTCCCACCCGGACCCGCGAGCTCCCGATATCCCGAAAGTCCACCGGGTCTGCAGCTGGAGCCTCCCAGCCCCGGATTCGGGCCGCAGCAGCGAGCCACCCCCACTCCCCACGCTTCGAGGCCAGCCAGCCCCACGACGGTGAGTAGGCCGCAGGCTCCGTGACTGGAGCCCCCAGTTGGAGGCCGCTCCACGGTGCTAGGCCCCAACGACAACGGAGACCCGACAGGGAAAAGGTCGGGTCTCCCGTACAGGGAAGAGATTTTAAACGTTTCCATCCCCCCCCCCCCCACACACATATACACAGTTAAAAACAGTATTAAAACAAACACGAACAACTACATTTAACTAGACAAAAAAATAAAAAAAAGACAGACAGGCTGTAGGGGCCGCTGCAACGTGAGTCACCCCGCCCACATCTGATAGTGAATTCAACAGGGAATCCTGCCGTGAATTCACTTGTAAAATCCAACAGTTAATGCAATCATTATCCCAGCTACAAACAGCACAGTGAATGCAATAGTGAACCCAAACGTGAACACAAGTTTAAATGCAATAGTGAACACAATAGTGAACGCACAGTGTGCGTTCAGAAAGTATTCACTTTTTCCACATTCTGTTACCTTACATCCTTAATTTTAAAATGGATTAAATTTTTTTTTTTATCGTCAATCTACACACAATAGCCCAGAATGAAGACGTGAAAACGGGCTTAGGAATTTTTGCAAAGTGATTAAGAGGAAATAACTGCAATATCACATTTACATAAGTATTCTAACATAGGACAAGACTGGTTTTGGAAGTCCAGGACAAGGGGTCACAGTTTAAGGATAAGGGGGAAGTCTTTTAGGACCGAGATGAGAAAACATTTGTCACACAGAGAGTGGTGAATCTGTGGAATTTCATTTCGGAGTCACGTGAGTGACTTCGTGAAGAGCCCGCCGGCGCGCATGCTCGACATATCGTCGTAACGCGTTGCTGCGACGGCTGGCAGTGGAGCGCGCTCCTCGCCAGCCCTTCATAAGGGGCCACGGAGGTGAGTATTCCACCTTTAGTTGGTGGTCCTTGTTGTTTGATTATGTCTTGCAGCAAGGACATGGATGGGAGTTCGAAGGGCCGGAGGACGTCAGGACGAGTTCGCCGGTCAACAGTTCCGGGGCCTTTACCATCGGCAGTACCTGCAGCGCAGGCCGGGACTCAGGCGGAGATGTGGGTAAGCCCTGTGTTCACAGGTCCAGATCCGCCAGCACACCACAGCTCGGAGGAGTTCGACGAGGAGGAGTGTGGTGTGCCGCCAGAGCAGGGGGACCCTGCCATGGCAGTCAGGTTGTCAGCGGGCTCGCTGGCGACCTCGAGCAGGGCGCGTGCCGTTGCACGGCCTGTTCCACTCAGCCCTCCGAGAAGGGGGAGGGGAGGAGCCCAGAAGCCTAACCCTGTTAGGGCTAAGGCATTGCCTGTCGCGGAGGAGCGGTCAGGTTCCAGGGCGAGACCCGGGGCGGCTGTGAGGTCCAGCCGGCACACCCCGACTCTCGACGCCGGGACGGGTCGGTTGAGTCGGGTCTCGTCGCGGTCGCCGAGCCCCCCATGGATGGGTGGGCGGCACCATGCGTCGGCAACGTCCACGATGTGGGCAGCCGGCAAGACTGCGCGGGCCCCAGGCAGCCATGCTTCGGCTGGTGCCGACACCTCGCCGCATGTGCCCTTAGTGGCAGCGGCTTCAGCTCTCGCTAAACGGAGGCGATTGAACACGCCCGCGCAGGAATCGCGCAGTTTCGCCTCGGCGGCTGTTAGCGACAACTACCGGCACCGGCAGGGCCTCGACGAGGTGCGGGCCGATGACAGGAGCCCGGTTTTCTTTTCAGAGCCGGAGGACTCCGACCACCTGAGTGTTCAGGGTGAAGGGCGTATTGACCGTATGGAGCGGCTGCTGGAGCTCCTGCTTCAACGTCAACAACAGCAGGGCAGCATCAGGCACAGGGCGTCTTCACCAACATCTACTATCAGCCTGGAGCAGCACGAGGAGGAGGTTCTGGTGGATCCCGTACCACCTCCGGTGGAGGTGCCAGCGGAGGAACTTTTGGATGTGGCGACCAAATTCGCGGCCCCACATACGGCTGGTCTTCCTCTCAATTCAAAGCTGGCAGCCACAGTGGACTTTCTTAATAATCAGGTGCTGCAGGAAGAAGTCCTCATCCAGGCTATGAGCCGTCACAAGGCTCCATCAAACTGCAACTCCCTCAACGTGCCTGTGGTCAATACGCCAATATGGGGCAACATCAGTGCGGCTATCCGTCAACAAGAGCTACAATTGCAGCGGATCCTGAAACTCCTCACGGCCGGTATTACCGCCTTTGCGCGGTCGGTGGACGAGGACGAGCTGAATTTGGACCAGGAAGATGCTCTGGCCTTATTGTGCGCGACCCAGCACGAAATCAACGGGTTTCGCAAAAACAGCGTCCGCCCAGCACTCAACCCGAAGTTTGCAGGATTGTGCAAACCACCGCCGCCGCCGCCGCCCCGTCAGCTCTTTGGTGAGGACCTCTCGAAGAGAGTCAAAGAGCTTGACGAACAAGCCAAAACGGTGGGGATCATGCGCTCTAAGAGTGCCCCCACACCGTCCGGCTCAAAAGCTCCATACATTCGCTCACGAGGGTCGGCCAGTGCCTCGACGAGGACTCACCCTCTAGCTCCACAACGGCAACAACACCAGAACCAGCACCAAGGGTCTTTTTTAGGACAGGGTCGGCAGAGACCTTTTTGGAAATCGAAGACGCCGCGCCCTCAAGCCAACCCAGCACCTCCACGGCCACCCACACGTGTCAAGGACCGCCGGTAACCACGGAGGTGAGGGGGTCTGGTTCTCTCTTTTCTCTCTGTTTAACTTCCCATGTTGGTGGTCGTTTACGGTTGTTTTTGGATGCATGGGGTAATTTTACTGGTGATGAGTATGTGTTGCGGAATATTCAGGGGCATAAAATTGAGTTTATTAATGGCGACATTCCTCCATCCCAGCACATGCCTGGTCGTACGTTCAAATTGTCTGCTGCAGAACAGGCAGCAGGTTACAAGGAAATTTTAGGTTTGGAACAGAAGGGTGTGATTGAGAAAACAGTGCATGAGCCAATTGAATTTGTTTTGAACATATTTACTAGACCTAAGAAGGATGGAGGCTGTCGTGTCATTATTGATCTAACCCGTTTGAATACGTTTGTAACATATACTCATTTTAAAATGGATACGTTTGAAACAGCCAAATCATTGATTTCTCATGGCTGCTTTATGGCATGCATTGATTTGAGGGATGCATATTATTCAGTATCCATCCAGAAAGATGATAGAAGGTTTTTGAAATTTATCTGGATGGGGCAACTTTGGCAGTATAAGGCTTTGCCTAATGGGCTTACTACAGCCCCTAGATTGTTCACTAAATTGGTGAAGCCAATCATGGCTTATTTGAGACAACGACATCATATTGTTATGGCCTATTTAGATGATGTCTTTATTGTGGGCCACACCCTGCAATTGGCTGAACAGGGTGTTGCAGCTGCTGTCAATATATTTCAACAATTAGGATTCATTGTCCATCCAGAGAAATCAAAGTTCTGCCCTGCCCAGGTAATTAATTACCTAGGGTTCACGGTGAACTCAATGAGCATGAGGATAACTATACCAATTAACAAAATTGAGGAAGTCACTAAGGTGTGCAGAGATTTAATTGGCACCAATATACCATCGATTCGGCATACAGCCACAGTAATTGGCAAGTTAGTGGCTTTGTTTCCGGCAGCACGATATGGACCTTTGCATTATCAGAATTTGCAAAGAGCTAAAATTACTGCGTTAAAATGGAACGCTGGTCATTACGATCGATCTATGCAGCTGCCGTCCGAAGCGATAACTGAGTTGCAATGGTGGGTGTGTCACATTAGCAACTCATTTAAGCCTGTCAGGGAGGCTAATCCGGTGGTATATTTACAGACTGATGCAAGCTCCAATGGCTGGGGAGCTACTGATAATTGCTCTAGTTGTGGGGGTAGATGGGACACCCTTGAGGCATCGATGTTGTTGACTCAAGGGATTAACTATTTGGAGTTGCTGGCAGCATTCCACGGACTTCGTGCATATTGTTCCAAGCTTGTTGGAGCACACGTCCGTCTCCAAATAGACAACACCACAGCTGTGGCATATTTAAACCATATGGGTGGTACCAGGTCAGTTTCGTGTGACAAATTGGCTAACTCAATTTGGCTCTGGTGTATTCAAAGAGACATTTGGATTTCAGCTACCTATTTGCCAGGTGAGCTTAATACTGTGGCGGACACCAGGTCACGCAAATTTAATGACAACATTGAATGGATGTTGCATCCTGAGATTTTTGCTAAAGTCACAGCCAAATTTGGTAAACCGGACATTGACCTTTTTGCGTCACGGTTGAACCATCAGGTACCAGCCTACGTTTCATGGGAACCAGATCCTGGGGCAATAGCGCTAGATGCATTCTCGCTGGACTGGGGGAATTGGGTTTTCTATGCCTTCCCTCCGTTTTGCCTCATCAGTCGGGTATTGCGAAAGATTCAGGCAGATGCTGCCAAGGGCATCCTTATTATACCCGACTGGCCCACACAGCCTTGGTATCCGGTGGTCTTTGACATGCTCAACGAACCTTGGGTCCTTTTGAAGGGTTGCCCACAATTGGTTACTCACCCTGTGTCAGGGGAGCCACATCCCTGCCATGGCTATTTAAATTTGTTGGCTTGCAGGTTCTGAACAGGCCGTTAGTCCAATACGGCCTCTCGGCTCGGACCATGGATACCATCGGGGCGTCGTGTCGAGAGTCCACAAGGCGAAGATACCGCTCGCATATTAAGAAGTGGGAAGCCTACTGCAGCCGCTCTCGCATCACGTACGATGACGTGACAATAACCGACGTCCTGGAATTCCTCGCGGGGTTGCACCATGATGAACACTTAAGTTACAGTGCCATCAACAGCGCCAGAAGTGCGCTATCATTCTACCTCAAGATTGGGGTAGGATCCAACAGGCTAGTGTCCAGACTCATGCGGGGTATATTCAATATGAATCCGCCTACACCACGCTATCATATCACCTGGGATGTCAGGGACGTATTAACCCTGCTCAGGACGTGGTCTCCCATGGAAGGGCTCCAACTGGACCAACTCACCATGAAGCTGGTGATGTTACTAGCGCTGACTTCAGCTCAGAGGGTACAGACACTACACAAACTGCGTGTCGACAGAATGACATCTACCCCTACAGAAGTAGTCTTTTTCGTTGACGAGCTACTAAAGCAGCATAGACCTGGGTGCACAGGGCTGCAGCTGAAGTTCCCGGCATACCCCGCAGATGCTAGGCTATGTTTAGCCTCACATATCCGCCACTATGTCAAGGTGACGGCACGCATCAGAGGAATGGAGAGATACCTGCTTGTCACTCATAAGAGACCTCATCATCGAGTGACAGTCCAGACGATATCCAGGTGGCTTCGAGTCGTCTTGGGTAAGTCAGGTATCGACACTAATGTGTTCAAGTCTCATTCCACCAGGGCTGCATCGACGTCAGCGGCGAGGGTCATGGAGGTGCCCATGGACCAAATTCTCGCCACAGCAGGATGGGCGAATGAAGCTGTGTTCCAGCGTTTTTATAACAAGCCTGTTGCTGCTCCTCTACAGTTCGCAGAAGCCGTGCTGAATGCAGGTCAAGAACGTGGAGATGTCCCCGCATGAGGGGTTTTTTGATTTGTTATTAATAAATATGCTTTTGTTTTGCAGTATGAGCTATTGAGCCAGTTTGTTCCTCCCATCCATCCCTGGTAGTGGTGTGTCAGCATGGACGTGGTCCAGGGCGTGTAATCACAGAAGCTTTGAAGTCTTCACGAAGTCACTCACGTGACTCCGAAATGAAATAGTAAGATTGAACGAGAACTTACCAGTTCGAAGGTTGATCTTTATTTCATGAGGAGTCGAAGTGAGGGATTTCGTGCCCTCCTCGCCCAACCCTCAATCACCTTCATCTGGTAATCTTAGTCAATTCAATCATACTATGCGAAGTCATTTCTATTGTTGGTTCTGTGATTCCACGCCGCTACTTTGAAGTATGTCGAGCATGCGCGCCGGCGGGCTCTTCACGAAATCCCTCACTTCGACTCCTCATGAAATAAAGATCAACCTTCGAACTGGTAAGTTCTCGTTCAATCTTACTATTCTCTGCCACAGAAGCTAGTTGAGGCCAGTTCATTGGCTATATTTAAGAGGGAGTTAGATGTGGCCCTTGTGGCTAAAGGGATCAGGGGGTATGGAGAGAAGGCAGGTACGGGATACTGAGTTGGATGATCAGCCATGATCATATTGAATAGCGGTGCAGGCTCGAAGGGCCGAATGGCCTACTCCTGCACCTATTGTCTATGTTTCTATGTTTTTTGAAATGTTACCCATGTTGGGGGAGTCCAGAACCAGGGGTCACAATTTAAGAATAAGGGGTTGGCCATTTGAATGAATAACTTTATTGGCCAATATTCACATGCAAGGAATTTTCCTTGGTACTAAGATGAGCAAAAACGTTTTCACCTATTTTCTATGTTTCTATGAATGCAATAGTGAATCATTAGTGAATCCTTTTGTGAATGTCATAGTGAATTCATTGGCTAATACAACAGTTAGTTTGGAAATACAGCGTGGAAACAGGCCCTTCAGCCCATCGAGTCCACACCGACCAGCAATCCCCCTGTACTAGTTCTATCCTACACACACCAGGGGCAATTTACAGAAGCCAATTAGACAGTGGAGTTGCTGCCTCACAGCGCCAGAGTCCCGGGTTCGATCCCAACCACGGGTGCCGTCTGTACGGAGTTTGCACGTTCTCCCCGTGACCTGCGTGGGTTTTCTTCGGGATCTCCGGGTTTCCTCCCGCACTCCAAATGCGTGCGGGTTTGTAGGTTAATTTAGCGGAGTCAGGGGATATGGGGAGAAGGCAGGAACGGGGTACTGGGGATGATCAGCCATGATCACAATGAATGGCGGTGCTGGCTCAAAGGGCCGAATGGCCTACTCCTGCACCTATTGTCTATTGTCCCAGTGGGTGTAGGATAGTGTTAGTCGGCGCAGACTCGGTGGGCCGAAGGGCCTGTTTTCCGCGCTGTATCTCCAAACTAAACTAAACTGAACGAGGCCCGGTTTGCCCAAGCTCGGATCAACTGTGGAAGGAGAACTGTGGAGGTTCTACTGCAGTTGTACAGGGTTTTGGTGAGACCACACCTGGAGTATTGCATACAGTTTTGGTCTCCAATCCTCATCTGAGGAAAGACATTCTTGCCATAGAGGGGATACAGAGAAGGTTCACCAGACTGATTCCTGGGATGTCAGGACTTTCATATGAGGAAAGACTGGATAGACTCGGCTTGTACTCACTAGAATTTAGAGGATTGAGGGGGGATCTTATAGAGATTTACAAAATTGTTAAGGGGTTGGACAGGCTAGATGCAGGAAGATTGTTCCCGATGTTGGGGGAGTCCAGAACAAGGGGTCACAGTTTAAGGATAAGGGGGAAGTCTTTTAGGACCGAGATGAGAAAATCATTTTTCACACAGAGAGTGGTGAATCTGTGGAATTCTCTGCCACAGAGGGTAGTTGAGGCCAGTTCATTGGCTATATTTAAGAGGGAGTTAGATGTGGCCCTTGTGGCTAAAGGGATCAGGGGGTATGGAGAGAAAGCAGGTACAGGATACTGAGTTGGATGATCAGCCATGATCATATTGAATGGCGGTGCAGGCTGGAAGGGCCGAATGGCCTACTCACTCCTGCACCTATTGTCTATGTTTCTATGATTCGATCTCTATCGCCCCCCCCCCCCCCATCCTAGAATGCATCGGGAGCTGTGGACGGGCGGGGAAGGCACACTGAGAGCTGGCAGTGCCATCCCTGCCGACTCCATTCATAGCTCGGTACACAAGGGGCAGTGTGAAGTGGTTGTCCACTATTGATCGAACATCTGTGTACTGACAGATGGGGAGTGAGTGAGTGGGGGGTGGGGGGTGGGGTGGGGAGGTCCAGTCAGTCTCTCTGCAAGATGAAGAAATAATTAACTCCTCGATGCTCGGATATTGACGGCGAGACGGTTTATTTACAGCGCCAAGCTTTAAAGACGCAGCACGGAAACGGGCCCTTCGGCCCACCGAGTCCGCTCCGACCAGCGATCCCCGCATACGTAAGGGCCTGTCCTACACACACACACTAGGGACAATTTACAATTCACAGAAGCCAATTAACAGACTGATGCAGGATGCAGGATTTGAGTATAGGAGCAGGGAGGTTCTACTGCAGTTGTACAGGGTCTTGGTGAGGCCACACCACTGGATAGACTCGGCTTGTACTCGCTGGAATTTAAAAGATTGAGGAGGGATCTTATAGAAACTTACAAAATTCTTAAGGGGTTGGACAGGCTAGAAGCAGGAAGATTGTTCCCGATGTTGGGGAAGTCCAGGACAAGGGGTCACAGTTTAAGGATAAGAGGGAAATCTTTTAGGACCGAGATGAGAAAACATTTTTCACACAGAGAGTGGTGAGTCTCTGGAATTCTCTGCCACAGAAGGTAGTTGAGGCCAGTTCATTGGCCATATTTAAGAGGGAGTTAGATGTGGCCCTTGTGGCTAAAGGGATCAGGGGGTATGGAGAGAAGGCAGGTACAGGATACTGAGTTGGATGATCAGCCATGATCCTATTGAATGGTGGTGCAGGCTGGAAGGGCCGAATGGCATACTCTTGCACCTATTGTCTATGTTTCAATGTTTTTTGAAATGTTACCCATGTTGGGGGAGTCCAGAACCAGGGGTCACAGTTTAAGAATAAGGGGTCGGCCATTTGAATAAATAACTTTATTGGCCAATATTCACATGCAAGGAATTTTCCTTGGTACTAAGATGAGCAAAAACGTTTCCACCCAGTGAGTTGTGAATCTGTGGAATTCTCTGCCGCAGAAGGCAGTGGAGGCCAATTCACTGGATGTTTTCAAGAGAGAATTAGATTTAGCTCTTAGGACTAAGTGAGTCAAGGGATATGGAGAGAAGGCAGGAACGGGGTACTGATTGGGGATGATCAGCCATGATCATATTGAATGGCGGTGCTGGCTCGAAGGGCCGAATGGCCTCCTCCTGCACCTATTGTCTACGATGACTTCCTGACTATTATATACCTCATACACTTACCATGAAAGGGGTGCAGTGACAAATCACCAGACTATTCCCCGGGACATTGGGCCTGACTATATTAAGGCCTATTGATTTTCAACCTCACTGCAGATATGGTCAACAGTTCGACACATCTACTGTATCCGTTGTTCAGGATGTGGACTCTCAAGATGCAAGTGAGTTTATTGTCATGTGTCCCTGACAGGACAATGAAATTCTTGATTTGCTTCAGCACAACAGAACATAGTAGGCATTGACTACAAAACAGATCAGTGTGTCCATATACCATTATATATGTAAATACTCACATCAATAAGTAGAAACATAGAAAATAGGTGCAGGAGTAGGCCATTCGGCCCTTCAAGCCTGCACCACCATTCAATATGATCATGGCTGATCATCCAACTCAGTATCCTGTACCTGCCTTCTCTCCATACCCCCTGATCCCTTTAGCCACAAGGGCCACATCTAACTCCCTCTTAAATATAGCCAATGAACTGGCCTCAACTACCTTCTGTGGCAGAGAATTCCACAGATTCACCACTCTCTGTGTGAAAAATGTTTTCCTCGTCTCAGTCCTAAAGGATTTCCCCCTTATCATTAAACTGTGACCCCTTGTCCTGGACTTCCCCAACATCGGGAACAATCTTCCTGCATCTAGCCTGTCCAACCCCTTAAGAATTTTGTAAGTTTCTATAAGATCCCCCCTCAGTCTTCTAAATTCTAGCGAGTACAAGCCGAGTCTATCCAATCTTTCCTCATATGAAAGTCCTGACATCCCAGGAATCAGTCTGGTGAACCTTCTCTGCACCCCCTCTATGGCAAGAATGTCTTTCCTCAGATTAGGAGACCAAAACTGTACGCAATACTCCAGGTGTGGTCTCACCAAGACCCTGTATAACTGCAGTAGAACCTCCCTGCTCCTATACTCAAATCCTTTTGCTATGAATGCTAACATACCATTTGCTTTCTTCACTGCCTGCTGCACCTGCATGCCTACTTTCAATGACTGGTGTACCATGACACCCAGGTCTCGTTGCATCTCCCCTTATCCTAATCAGCCACCATTCAGATAATAGTCTACTTTCCTGTTTTTGCCACCAAAGTGGATAACCTCACATTTATCCACATTATCTGCCATGCATTTGCCCACTCACCCAGCCTATCCAAGTCACCTTGCAGCCTCCTAGCATCCTCCTCACACCTAACACTGCCCCCCAACTCAAGTCAAGTCAAGTCAAAAGAGTTTATTGTCATGTGTCCCTGACAGGACAATGAAAATCTTTCTTTGCATAGCAGAACAGAACATAGAAGGCATTGACTACAATTCTATACATAAATACACCCATGAATTAATAAATTAATAAAGTGCAAATAACAGATGGAGGGATATTAATGTTCATAGTTCTGAGCCAGGTTTAATAGCCTGATGGCTGTGGGGAAGTAGCTATTCCTAAACCTGGTCGTTGCAGTCTTCAGGCTCCTGTACCTTCTACCTGAAGGTAGCGGGGAGATGAGTGTGTGGCCAGGGTGGTGTGGGTCCTTGATGATGCTGCCAGCTTTTTTGAGGCAGCGACTGTGATAAATCCCCTCGATGGAAGGAAGGTCAGAGCCGATGATGGACTGGGCAGTGTTTACTACTTTTTGTAGTCTTTTCCTCTCCAGGGCGCTCAAGTTGCCGAACCAAGCCACGATGCAACTGGTCAGCAAGCTCTCTACTGTACACCTGTAGAAGTTAGAGAGAGTCCTCCTTGACAGACCAACTCTCCGTAATCTTCTCAGGAAGTAGAGGCGCTGATGAGCTTTCTTAATAATTGCATCTGTGTTCTCGGACCAGGAGAGATCTTCACAGATGTGCACGCCCAGGAATTTGAAGCTCTTGACCCTTTCAACCATCGACCCGTTGATATAAACGGGACTGTGGGTCCCCATCCTATACTTTCCAAAGTCCACAATCAGTTCCTTGGTTTTGCTGGTGTTGAGGGCCAGGTTATTGTGCTGGCACCATATGGACAGTTGCTCGATCTCTCTTCTATACTCGGACTCATCCCCATCATCCCCACTCTCATACATCGGCGAGACCAAACGCAGACTGGGTGATCGTTTTGCTGAACACCTCCGCTCAGTTCACTTGGACCTACCTGATCTCCCGGTTGCCAAACACTTCAACTCCCCCTCCCATTCCCACACTGACCTTTCTGTCCTGGGCCTCCTCCACTGTCAGAGTGAGGCCCAGCGCTAATTGGAGGAACAGCACCTCATATTTCACTTGGGGCAGCTTACACCCCAGCGGTACGAACATTGACTTCTCTAACTTCAAGTAGTCCTGGCATTCCCTCTCTCTCCATCCCTCCCCCACCCAAGTCACACCAGCTTCTCGTTCTCACCCAGCAAGCAGCTAACAATGGCCTGTTTCCTTTATCATCGTTACTTTTTTGCATATTTTCATTCATTGTTCTTTATCTCTCCACATCACCATCTATATCTCTCGTTTCCCTTATCCCTGACCAGTCTGAAGAAGGGTCTCGACCCGAAACGTCACCCATTCCTTCTCTCCGGAGATGCTGCCTGTCCCGCTGAGTTACTCCAGCATCTTGTGTCTATCTTTGGTTTAAACGATCATCTGCAGTTCCTTCTGACACAGTTCCAGACACATCGCTTTATAGCGACCAGTGAAGGAGTGGTTAATAAGGCTTGTCTTCGTCAGTCAGGATGTTGAGTATAAAAGCTTTGTATAATCCTTTGGTTAGGCTACATTTGGAGCAGGAAGGAACTGCAGATGCTGGTTTAAACCGAAGATAGACGCAAAATGCTGCATAGAAACATAGAAACATAGAAAATAGGTGCAGGAGTAGGCCATTCAGCCCTTCGAGCCAGCACCGCCATTCAATATGATCATGGCTGATCATCCAACTCAGTATCTCGTACCTGCCTTCTCTCCATACCGCCAGATCCCTTTAGCCACAAGGGCCACATCTAACTCCCTCTTAAATATAGCCAATGAACTGGCCTCAACTACCCTCTGTGGCAGAGAATTCCACAGATTCACCACTCTCTGTGTGAAAAAATAAATTCTCATCTCGGTCCTAAAAGATTTCCCCCTTATCCTTAAACTGTGACCCCTTGTTCTGGACTTCCCCAACATCGGGAACAATCTTTCTGCATCTAGCCTGTCCAACCCCTTAAGGGTTAAGGATAAGGGGGAAGTCTTTTAGTACCGAGATGAGAAGAACATTTTTCACACAGAGAGTGGTGAGTCTCTGGAATTCTTTGCCACAGAAGGTAGTTGAGGCCAGTTCATTGGCTATATTTAAGAGGGAGTTAGATGTGGCCCTTCTGGCTAAAGGGATCAGGGGGTATGGAGAGAAGGCAGGTACAGGATACTGAGTTGGATGATCAGCCATGATCATATTGAATGGCGGTGCTGGCTCGAAGGGCCGAATGGCCTACTCCTGCACCTATTTTCTATGTTTCTCTGACCTCCTTCGACCTCCCTTCAACTATGATGAAGACTATCGACGACTACCTTCGACTACCCTCGATTACCTACGACTAACATGCCGACCAACTACGACCGACCTCGACTAAACCTACGAGTAAAAAAAGTACCGATTTTTTCCATGGCGACCTTTTTTTACTGGCGGGCATTTTTTAACATATTGAAAAATACGCGGCGACCTGGCTGAGGCCTCGAGTACGCGGGGACCACTCTCGAGCATGAAGGAGAGTTACAAAGATCTCCTAGGACCTCATGTCGACCATGCTGCGAGTATGAGTCGAGGGCAAACTCGCCAGAACTCGCGGATTAGGTCGCACAAGTGGGACAGGCCTTTTAGGCGTTTTTTCGGCGACTGCCTCTTAGGCCGAAAAACCGGCGACTGGAACCCCCAACGACAATGTCAACAACAACCCACCCACCACCTAGTCGAGGTCAGGCTTCCAACAACCGGCGACCCATTAGGTCATCAACCTACGACCACATCTACGTCAACCAGCATCCACCCACGACAAGGTACGTCAAGGTAAGACAAGTCTGTCGCCGTTTGGCGTAGGTAGTCGTCAATGGAATTCACCAAAGTCAGCGACAACCTACGTCATCCGGATGACAACCTACGACAGTTGAACAGTTGAACAGTTGAACAGAGGGATCTGGGAATAACCGTGCATAGTTCCTTGAAGGTGGAATCTCATATAGATAGGGTGGTAAAGAAAGCTTTTGGTGTGCTAGCCTTTATAAATCAGAGCATTGAGTATAGAAGCTGGGATGTAATGTTAAAATTGTACAAGGCATTGGTGAGACCAAATCTGGAGTATGGTGTACAATTTTGGTCGCCCAATTATAGGAAGGATGTCAACAAAATAGAGAGGGTACAGAGGAGATTTACAAGAATGTTGCCTGGGTTTCAACAGTTAAGTTACAGAGATTGGTTGAATAAGTTAGGTCTTTATTCTCTGGAGCGCAGAAGGTTAAGGGGGGACTTGATAGAGGTCTTTAAAATGATGAGAGGGATAGACAGAGTTGATGTGGACAAGCTTTTCCCTTTGAGAATAGGGAAGATTGAAACAAGAGGACATGACTTTAGAATTAAGGGACAGAAGTTTAGGGGTAACATGAGGGGGAACTTCTTTACTCAGAGAGTGGTAGCGGTGTGGAATGAGCTTCCAGTGGAAGTGGTGGCGGCAGGTTCGTTGGTATCATTTAAAAATAAATTGGATTGGCATATGGATGAGAAGGGTATGGAGGGCTATGGTATGAGTGCAGGCAGGTGGGACTAAGGGAAAAAAGTTGTTCGGCACGGACTTGAAGGGCCGAGATGGCCTGTTTCCGTGCTGTAATTGTTATATGGTTATATGGTTATATTGACAGCCCCTACGTCAGGAATAAGGAAGTAAGTCGGAGCTCCGACCGGCGCGGCCCGTGGACTTCGGGAGGAA
The DNA here is from genome assembly GCA_963514005.1 of Raja brachyura. The sequence continues at coordinate 30,738 of CAUPSL010000262.1, forward strand.
GCTGCGAACTCCAGGGAGGAAGCGGCCGCTCCAGGCACGCCGGGCCGCTGAGAGTGTTCACCCAACGCCAGAACTCCATCATCCGGCGAGAGGGCCTGAAGCATCAGGCTGCCGTATCTGCGACTGCGGAGGCCTCAATAGGCCCGACTATGGGTGGACTGGGGATGGCACTGGACTTTGCTGCCTTTCCCTCACAGTGGGAACCATTGTGGGGGGATGTTTTCATGTTTATTGTTAATTCTTTAATGTTGTGTATTGTCTTTATTCATGTGCTGCATTGGCAAGTCAAATTTCACTGCACCAATAAATGTCCTTTGTCCTTTTTATTTATATTGCACGTTTAAATAAACTCGCGTTGAAACCAAAGTGCTTTACATAAAATAAATAATTAAGTTTCCATACGTACATCCATAGAAAAATTAAAAATGAGAGAAATGACACAACACATTATAGAATTCACCATGAACGTCCGCCCACAACAGAATAAAAAATTTCCACTGTGGGGGAGAAGTCAAGCTACGATCGGTGGCGCCAAGCCAACTGTCGGCAAAAGGTTTTGAACATTTCAAAATCCAGCAGCGACCAGGAAAATCGTTAAGGGCCTAGTCCCGTTGCGGGGACCTAATTTGCGAGTTTAGAAGAGTTTAGGAGAGTTTAAGAAGTGTCATGGTCTTGTTGTAACACCTGCTACGACCACCTTCGACTATGTAGAGAACTTCATACAAATATGTAGAAGACCTCCTTCAACCTCCTTCGACTATGTTGAAGACTAGCTTCAGGAAAATTGGACACCGAATAGTGGAGAGTGAAGAAGACCACCTTCGACTATACTAGCACTATCGATGACTACCTTCGATTGCCTTCGATAACCTACGAATAACATGCCGACCTACTATGACCTACTTTGACTGAACCTTCCAGTTAAACAAATATTGATTTTTTTTCCCATGCCGGCCAATTTCTACTTGCAGACAATTTTCAGCATGCTTAAAAAATACTCCTCGACCAAACTGAGGCCTTGAGTATGCGGGAACGTCTCTCGAGCATGAAGGAGAGTTACAGTAAGTAAGTTAGTAAGTTTATTGGCCAAGTATTCACATACAAGGAATTTGCCTTGGTGCTCCGCCCACAAGTAACAATATGACAGTTACGGATGACTCAGAAAACACTAAACATTAATAATAATAAAACATTAACGATAAAACACCATTGATCAAGCACGTGAACCAATAAAATACCAGATCAAAGGGAGGCTACAGATGTTTGGCTGTTGAGTAGAGCAACTACTCGTGGATAAAAACTGTTGTTATGTCATAGGTTTTATTTTTATGACATAGACCTCCTAGGACCAAGTGTCGACCATGCTGCGAGTTTGAGTCGAGCGCAAACTCTTCTAAACTCGTAAATTGTCAACTCTTCTAAACTCGCAAACTCTTCTAAACTCGCAGCGAATCGTCCGATCAGCAGAGAAGGTTATTGGCTGCAACCTTCCCTCCATTGATGAACTGTACACTGCAAGGGCCAGGAAGCGAGCGGGCAAGACCATCTCTGACCCCTCTCACCCTGGCCACAAACTCTTTGAATCACTTCCCTCTGGAAGGCGACTCCGGACTGTCAAAGCTGCCACAGCCAGACATAAAAACAGTTTTTATCCACGAGTAGTTGCTCTACTCAACAGCCCGAAAACGGTAGCCTCCCTTTGATCTGGTATTTTGTTGGTTCACGTGCTTGATCAATGGTGTTTTATCATTAATGTTTTATTGTTATTAATGTTTAGTGTTTTCTGAGTCATTCGTAACTGTCACTGTATGTCATGTTGTTACTTGTGGGCGGAGCACCAAGGCAAATTCCTTGTATGTGAATATTTGGCCAATAAACTTACTTACTATTTAAATTAGGTCCCCGCAGTGGGACAGCCCCTGAGCGATTCTTTGGCCGACTGAGGAGAGGACTCACGACCGTACAGGCGACCATGTGGCGAACATGTGGTGACCGCCTAGTCGCCTAAGTGGGATGGGGCATTACCCGCTGAGTTACCCCAGCCAGCGCGGTGTGTCCTTTCATGACACATTCTTCTTAAGGGCAGTGGGTGTTGGGGTGTGGGGCGCGTTGCCGGGGGCGATGGTGGAGGGCAGGCAGACACAACTGTGGCGTTTAACAGGTCCACGCACATCAACAAGCGTTTAGAATTCTCGCTGATGAAGGGTCCCGACCCGAAGCGTCACCCATCCTTTTACTCCAGAGATGCTGCCTTGCCCGATGAGTTGCTCCAGCATTTTGTGTCCTTTGTTTACTGGTATGTCTTTGAGGGACAGAGAGGTGGGTGGGCGGCCATCTTGGTGCGGGGTGGGCGTCATTATAAGTGCGGGCGGTGAAGCCGGGGCAGCGGCCATCTTGGTGTGGGTGGGGCAGCCTGGCGGTGGGTTTCCGGCCGGCGGCCATCTTGGTGCAGATCGCCTCCATTGTAAGTGCGAGCGGTGAGGCTCTGGGACGGCCATCTTGGTGTAGGGAAGGTTTGGTTTTCCGGCTGGCGGCCATCTTGGTACAGGGCGGCACCATTGTAAGTGCGGGCGGTGAGGCCGGGGCGGCGGCCATCTTAGTGTGGGAGGCCGGGGCGGCGGCCATCTTAGCATCTTAGTGTGGGTGGGTTGGGTTGTCCGGCCGGCGGCCATCTTGGTGCAGGGCGCTGCCATTGTTAGTGCCGACGGTGAGGCTGGGGAGCGGCCATCTTGGTGCGGGCGGGGCAGCCTGGCGGTTGGGTTTTCCGGCCGTCGGCCATGTTGGTGCAGGGCGCCACCATTATAAGTGCGGTCGGTGCGGTCGGTGAGGCCGTGGCAGCGGCCATCTTGGTGTGGGGCGGTGGGTGGGTTATCCGGTCGGCGGCCATGTTGGTGCAGGGCGCTGAGACAAGGGCGGCGGCCATCTTGGTGTGGGGCGGCGGGATTCTGGCCGGCGGCCATGTTGGCACGGAGATGGCCATGATGGCATCGTAAGTGCGGGCGGTGCCGACTAGGATGGCGGCCATCTTGGTGTGGGGTGGGTGTCATTGTAAGTGCGGGCGGTGAGGCTATGGGGCGGCCATCTTGGTGTGGGGCGGCGGGTTGGCTTATCCGGTGGGCGGCCATCTTGGTGCAGGACGCCTCCATTGTTATTGCCGCCGGTGAGGCCGGGGCGGCGGCCATCTTAGTGTGGGTGGGTTGGGTTATCCGGTGGGCGGCCATCTTGGTGCAGGACGCTGCCATTGTACGTGCGGGCGGTGAGGATGGAGCCGCGGCCATCTTGGTGTAGGGGGAGGGGGGGGGAGGAGGCGGATCCTGTCGGCGTCTCCATCTGTCTGGCCGCATTGCCACGTCTGTGTGAGGTGAGACAGGGGGAGAGAAGAAGGGAAGGGAAGGGGAGAGAAAGAGGGAGAGGAGGAGTGGGAAGGGGAGAGTGAGGGAAGGAGAGAAGAAGGGGGGAGAGGGAGGGAGAGGGGAAAGAGGGGGAGAGATGGAGAGTGAGGGAGGGAAGGAGGGAGGGAGGGAAGGGGAGATGGAGAGTGGGAGATGGAAGGAGGGGAGAGAAGGACACAGGGAGGGGGAGAGAGTGGAGGAAGGGGGAGAGAGGGAGGGAAATAGGAGGGGGAGAGTGAAGAGGGAGGGAGAGGGGAGGAGAGAGAGAGAGGGGGATATGGGGAGGGAGGACTGGGGGGTGAAGGAGCTGAGGAGGGGGGAGAGGGGATAAAGGACTGGAGGGAGGGAGTGAGGATGGGGGAGGAAGAGGGAGGGGGTGAGGGGAGAGAGGGGGGGTGGAGAGTTGGGGAAGGGGAGGTAGTAGTGAGGGTCTGGGGTGAGGAGAGAGGGAGATATGGACTGGGGTGAGGGGAGAGAGATATAGGAAGTGGTGAGGAGGGAGGGAGGGGGGCTGGGGGTGAGGGGAGGGAGGGAGGGAGAGAGGGGGCTGGGGGTGAGGGGAGGGAGGGAGGGAGAGAGGGGGCTGGGGGTGAGGGGAGGGAGAGAGGGGGCTGGGGCTGACGGGAGAGATAGAGGGGGCTGGGGGTGAGGGGAGAGATAGAGAGGGGGCTGGGGGTGAGGGGAGGGAGAGAGGGGCGGCTGGGGGTGAGGGCAGAGAGATATGGGAGAGTGAGTGGGGAGCAGGGGCAGGAGGGTTGGGGGGGGGGATGGAGGAGGTGGTGGAGGTGGGACGATAGGTAAGGGAGCTGAGAGACCAGGGGCGAGGGGATGGGGGAATAGGAGGGGGGGGAGAAGGCGAGGGACTATGCGGGGAGGAGGGGGGGTAGAGTGGGAGTAATGAAGGGGTGAAGGAGAATGGGGAGGGGAGATCGAGGTGAGGGACTGGGATAGGATGAGATGCTGGAGGGGTGAGTGCCCAGCCCACCGGCAGGGTCCGGACTCTAGCCATGTTCCCGAGTTGGGGTGGGGGGGGGGGGTTTCCAATGTTGCTAAGTTCATAAGTGATAGTAGAATTAGGCCATTTGGCCCATCAAGTCCACTCCACCATTTTCTCCTGCCTTCTCCCCATAACCCCTGACACCCGTACTAATCAAGAATCTATCTCTGCCTTAAAAAAAAAAGCCTCCACTGCCTTCTGTGGCAAAGAATTCCACAGATTCACCACCCTCTGACTAAAGAAATCCCTCCTCGTCTCCTTCCTAAAGAAACGTCCTTTAATTCTGAGGCTGTGCCCTCTGGTCCTAGACTCTCCCACGAGTGGAAACATCCTCTCCACATCCACTCTATCCAAGCCTTTCAATATTCCTTCCAAGCACCCTGAGCGATCACGAGGATGTAACTAGCAGAGTGGATTAGGGAGAAGCAGTGGATGTGTTATATCTGGAATTTCAGAAGGCTTTCGACAAGTATTGTTCCACATAAGAGATTAGCATACAAACTTAAAGCACACGGTATTGGGGGTTCAGTATTGATGTGGATAGAGAACTGGCTGGCAGACAGGAAGCAAAGAGTAGGAGTAAACGGGTCCTTTTCACAATGGCAGGCAGTGACTAGTGGGGTGCCGCAAGGCTCAGTGCTGGGACCCCAGCTATTTATAATATATATTAATGATCTGGATGAGGGAAATGAATGCAACGTCTCCAAGTTTGCGGATGATAAGCTGGGGGGCAGTGTTAGCTGTGAGGAGGATGCTAGGAGGCTGCAAGGTGACTTGGATAGGCCGGGTGAGTGGGCAAATGCATGGCAGATGCAGTATAATGTGGAGAAATGTGAGGTTATCAACTTTGGCGTCAAAAACAGGAAAGTAGACTATTATCTGAATGGTGACCGATTAGGAAAAGTGGAGATGCAACGAGACCTGGGTGTCATGGTACACCAGTCATTGAAAGTAGGCATGCAGGTGCAGCAGGCAGTGAAGAAAGCGAATGGTATGTTAGCATTCATAGCGAAAGGATTTGAGTACAAGAGCAGGGAGGTTCTACTGCAGTTGTACAGGGTCTTGGTGAGGCCACACCTGGAGTATTTCATACAGTTTTGGTCTCCTAATCTGAGGAAAGGCATTCTTGCCATAGAGGGAGTTCAGAGAAGGTTCACCAGACTGATTCCTGGGGTGGCAGGATTCCATATGAAGAAAGACTGGATAGACTCGGCTTGTACTCGCTGGAATTTAGAAGATTGAGGGGGGTTCTTATAGAGACTTACAAAATTCTTAAGGAGTTGGACAGGCTAGTTGCAGGAAGATTGTTCCCGGTGTTGGGGAAATGGGACAGGCAGCATCTCTGGAGAGAAGGAATGGGTGACGTTTCGGGTCGAGACCCTTCTTCAGACTGAGAGTCTGGGGAAAGGGAAACGAGAGGTTACAGAAGTGTGAAACCCCACACCTCCAGATTCAGGGACAGTTTCTTCCCAGCTGTTATCAGGCAACTGAACCATCCTACCACAACCAGAGAACAGTCCTGAACTACTATCTACCTCATTGGTGACCCTCGGTCTATCTTTGATAGGACCCTAGTGAGACCACACCTGGAGTATTGTGTGCAGTTTTGGTCCCCTAATTTGAGGCAGGACATTCTTGCTATTGAGGGAGTGCAGTGTAGGTTTACAAGGTTAATTCCCGGGATGGCGGGACTGTCAGATGTTGAGAGAATGGAGCGGCTGGGCTTGTACACTCTGGAGTTTAGAAGAATGAGAGGGGATCTTATTGAAACATATAAGATTATTAAGGGCATGGACACGCTAGAGGCAGGAAACATGATCCCGATGTTGGGGGAGTCCAGAACCAGGGGCCACAGTTTCAGAATAAGGGGTAAGATATTTAGAACGGAGACGAGGAAACACTTTTTCTCACAGAGAGTGGTGAGTCTGTCTCCAGAGGGTGGTGGAGGCCGGTTCTCTGGATGCTTTCAAGAGAGAGCTAGATAGGGCTCTTAAAGATAGCAGAGTCTGGGGAGAAGGCAGGAACGGGGTACTGATTGGGGATGATCAGCCATGATCACATTGAATGGCGGTGCTGGCTGGAAGGGCCGAATGGCCTACTCCTGATCCTATTGTCTATTGACTTTACTGGCTTTACCTTGCACTAAATGTTATTCAAATTATTCCCTTTATCATGTATCTGTACACTGTGGACGGCTCGATTGTAATCATGTATTGTCTTTCCGCTGGCTGGTTAGCACGCAACAAAAGCTTTTGGTTTCATAAAGTCCATTGTTGGTCGGCGTGGGCTGAAGGGCCTGTTTCCGCACTGTCTCTCTAAACCTGTGCCCGTTGGTCTTCTCCACTTAGCACCTCCAAGCCTTGCTTGCAACCCTTGACTATCAATAAGCTAAACGAGAGAAGGTGTGTGTGAGAGAGAGAGAGAGAGAGAGAGATGTTGAACAAATGAATGACAGATATGAAAGAAAACTTACAAAACTTAGAAACTTACAAAATTCTTAAGGGGTTGGACAGGCTAGATGCAGAAAGATTGTTCCCGATGTTGGGGAAGTCCAGAACAAGGGGTCACAGTTTAAGGATGAAGGGGAATTCCTTTAGGACCGCAAGGCATGCATGCAGGTGCAGCAGGCAGTGAAGAAAGCGAATGGTATGTTGGCATTCATAGCAAAAGGATTTGAGTACAAGAGCAGGGAGGTTCTACTGCAGTTGTACAGGGTCTTGGTGAGACCACACCTGGAGTATTGCGTACAGTTTTGGTCTCCTAATCTGAGGAAAGACATTCTTGCCATAGAGGGGGTACAGAGAAGGTTCACCAGACTGATTCCTGGGATGGCAGGACTTCCATATGAAGAAAGACTGGATAGACGCAGCTTGTACTCGCTGGAATTTAGAAGATTCAGGGGGGATCTTATAGAGGCTTACACAATTCTTAAGGGGTTGGACAGGCTAGATGCAGGAAGATTGTTCCCGATGTTGGGGAAGTCCAGAACAAGGGGTCACAGTTTAAGGATAAGGGGGAAATCTTTTAGGACCGAGATGAGAAAAACATTTTTCACACAGTGAGTGGTGAATCTGTGGAATTCTCTGCCACAGAAGGTAGTTGAGGCCAGTTCATTGGCTATATTTAAGAGGGAGTTAGATGTGGCCCTTGTGGCTAAAGGGATCAGGGGGTATGGAGAGAAGGCAGGTACAGGATACTGAGTTGGATGATCATATTGAATGGCGGTGCTGGCTTGAAGGGCCGAATGGCCGGCTCCTGCACCTATTATCTATGTTTCTATGTAAAAATCACGATGATCAAATGGTGGAACCCACTATTGTGAGTAATTCTGGGCCCCCATATCTGAGGAAGGATGTGCCGGCTCTGGAGAGGGTCCAGAGGAGGTTTACAAGAACGATCCCTGGAATGAGTGGGTTAACCTATGATGAGCGTTTGTCGGCACTGGGCCTGTACTGGCTGGGGTTTAGGAGGATGAGGGGGTACCTCATTGAAACTTACAGAATATGAAAGGCCTGGATAGAGTGGATGTGGAGAGGATGTTTCCACTAGTGGGAGAGTCTAGGACCAGAGGGCACAGCCTCAGAATTAAAGGGCGTTCCTTTAGGAAGGAGATGAGGAGGAATTACTTTAGTCAGAGGGTGGTGAATCTGTGGGATTCATTGCCACAGAAGGCTGTGGAGGCCAAGTCAGTGGATATTTTTAAGGCAGAGATAGATAGATTCTTGATCAGTGCGGGTGTCAGGGGTTATGGGGAGAAGGCAGGAGAATGGGGTTAGGAGGGAGAGATAGATCAGCCATGATTGAATGGTGGAGTAGACTTGATGGGACGAATGGCCTAATTCTTCTTCCTATCTCTCATGAACATGAATTAGGACGGGCTTATTCCAGCATTTGATGTCTCTTCTCGATGGTGAAGGATAGGTGGAGCCCACAATGGTGCGTTGTTGCTGAACCCCTGCTGCCTCCTCTTTGTGTTTCAGCGTGGGTGGAGCAGGCTGGAGATGATGGCACTGGGTCAGCCACGGGCTGGAGCGCTGCCCTGTGTCCTCGTCTGTCTGCTGTGCTGCGGGCTGGCGCTTCAGACGGTGCAGGGGCACGGGCATTCCCACAACGGCGGCCATCACGGGCATTCCCACGGCGAGCAACACGGACATTCCCACGGCGACCACCACGGACATTCCCACGGCGACCATCACGGGCATTCCCACGGCGACCATCACAGGCATTCCCACGGCGACCACCACGGACATTCCCACGGAGACCACCATGGCCACTCCCACTCCCAGGATGACGAGCATCACGGAGACGAGCTGACGGGCCACTCGTATGCGCATGAG